>CAAKHG010017944.1:0-16371 GCA_901007715.1 Dactylopterus volitans
TCATGAAGCTGCCAGTACGTCTTTCATGTGTTTGTGTGTGGCTGGGTGTGTGTGTGTGTTTGTGTGTGTGGGTGGGTGGGTGGGTGGGGGTGGGGGGTGTATGTGCATGTGTGCACGTGTAAACAGAGTAGGTGGTTAATCCTCTTACGGATTAGAGGTCCTAATTTATCAGGAGTGAAAGAGGGGCAAACTCATCGAGGTAATGTGTTCTTTAAACCACCTCTGAGCAATCAAGGAAATGTTCTTAGGATACTTATTGTTTGGGATGTACTGTAAATAAAAGGGTTAGACTGCATGAGGGTGCTAATGACCTACATAACTTTCCTGCCTCGTGACAGTTCAACTAAAGTTGTTCTTTTTATTTATTTATTTATTTTTTGGTATTTTAAGAAAACTAATGCTGCTGCAAAGGAGTCGCACTGCACTTTTTGCTCAACGCTCAAAAGTGGCGCAGCTCATTAAAAAAAATATTGTTTGGATAGTGCAATAACTTCCACATCTCCTTCTACGTTGTGGCACCTTTTCAACAACAAATTGCAAAACACTGCGGTATGAGAGCCTCAGATGAGCCATAGTACTTTGTTTGTTCTTTCTGCTGCATGATGGGTAGAAATTGATGTGCAGGCCACAGACGGAGGAGTTGATTTACTCTCTGTCGCTCTCCTCTGGCTCCCCCTCTGCCTGTAGGGAAATAGCTGCCGGATAACAGGAGCACCTTTATGAGTTAAATAATTGGTGATGGAAGCTGACCGAAAATGCAGCATCGATGTGTCTGAGTGAAATCAGGGATCGGACCTGATTGGTATTCAGGTGATTAGCATTAGTTTGGCATAAAAAACACTGAAACAGCAATAAGTTATGTTGGCGTTTCACTCTCTGGCGCACTTCCGTGTACAGAGAGAAATCAATGAGTGTAAGGAGAGGTTCCCTCTGAGGGGATTTTTGGTCTCTTTCACAGCACGTTAGGTGTCTAGCTTGCTAATGACACCTGCAAATGAATGCTGCCTCACATTTATCTATTAATACATCATCATCCAGCGAGGCCAGCAGTGCTCCTGGTTTAATTTTAGCAGTGTCATCTCTCGGCTGTGTGCCACCTCCTATTCTATAATCTCTGTGTAGGAGGGATCTCTTTTAAAAGGCAGTGGGGTTGCTCGCTGCTTTTTCTGAAGGTTCATGTGGGCTGCAGGTGATGCTGGGCTCCCCTGCTGTTATCACATCCATCATTAGAATCATATATAACCTCTCCTCTGAAGTTTCTGATGACTGCTTGTTTGATGCATAGAGTCGTGGCCTGATGGCATCTCCTGAAATGCATTTGCTAAAAAAAAAAAGGATATTTTTTGGTTTGTTTGTTTATTTGTTGTTGTTGTTTTTTATGCTTACTCATTGTGAAATTTCACTGAGAAATTCAACAAAAACTAGGTTGAACACTTATCAGTGCTGGGGAGTTTTGTTTGGTTGACTTGAGAGGCAGTCTCCCTCCCGCCCTGAAAGAATAGCAAAATAACTATTGAGGTCACGTTTCCTTGTCAGTGAAAGTGGGTCACTGGTTGTCCTGGTCAGCCTCAGAAGACAACATTACATTATAACCGCAGATGGTAGTCAGATAAAAATTCTGATGAGGTTATTAATTATTAGTTGGATGTATGATTAATTGATTAGCTTTATGTTTACATAATGCTTTAAAGAAGCATGAGGAATGTTCTGCCATGGGTCCCTGATGCTCACTCAATGATGAGCTTGTGCTTCCTCTCATGCCCTTCACCTGTTTGTTTCAGCACAGTCACATTATCTCAGGACTTAAGTTCCCACTCAGAACACATAATTAAAGTTCTAAGCCCCCCTCCTCCTTTTCTCTTTCCATTTCCTTGGCAGTGGTTTATCATCGCATGAGATCCACGAGTGATTCACCTAAATATTCAAAAAATCTACGTGACAGGAGGGAGTGTGCTCCTCCTGTGTGTCTCATTTTCCCGTCAGAGGCTTGAAGAAGCGCTTCATCTCCTGTTCGTCTGACAGGTAAGCAACAGGGGGCAGCATTCTCTCCTTTACTTGGGTCATCGGGAAGGTATGGGAGGCCAGCAGCCTTGATGTCTACAACAACAACAGTGTCTTCAGGCGTGTCAGTGTCCTATTGTGCTTGGGCAGGTGTGCATTACAAGCTCTGCTAAAGGGAGACAAGTCTGTTAAATGGCCACCGTGCCTTTAAGAAATAAAACCACAATTTGGCTGTTTAGTTAGGTGAAGTAAAAGAGTAAGATAAAAAAACCTCTACCATCAGATCAAAAGCAAAACCTGTGTGTGTGTGTGTGTGTGTGTGTGTAAAGTAAATGAAGGATACCTACTGTCATCATCTCTGTATGGTTTATGATGAATCCCAAGGATAACTCAACAGCACCCCCTGCAGTATTTGGGAAATATATATTGTTTTCATCATATCAAGTGCGCACTAAAAAGACAGATTAAGAACCTTCTGGGACCTGTGACGAAGCAACGGTTGTTTTAAACCTGAGACAAAAACGCAAACTGCGTCACCAGCACGTATAAATTAGCTTCCATGGCGATTGCGCAAACAACGGAGGCGGCCGAAACTGTGCCACTTTGTGAAGACGTTTGAAAGTAACCATTAGATGATTTATATAAAAAGTAGCACTCAATGCAGACAACTTTAGCGGGGGGGAAAAAAAACACGCGGTTTGAGATGATCGTGCCAATGTGAACTGCGTAACATCTTCCGCTCCCACCACGGGATTACGCACTATCCATCTCTTGCGCAGCATCCTATTCCGAGCTCTTCCTTCACTCGCCATCCCCGCCGATTCCACGCTTTGTTTACATGTTCATTTTATCATCCGGTCTCCACTTTAACTCAAGTTTCCCACCGACAACAACTTGATACCGCGGCAGCAGACATTCCATGATTCGGTGTGGCTCATGTGTCCTCGCTGACGCAGTTTCATTTACCTGTTGTCATGTCGATTATGAAACACTCCTGTTTTTTTTTTTTAAGTGTTTTTCAGCGCCTCTCATCAACGAGCCCCTGGTCGATGACACGTCACGTAAACACCGGGATTCTCTTTTGTTTCTTTAATATATATTCATACTTTTACAACACCGCCTCGGGGCACATATTCTTACCTTTTCACCCAGCACCCGAGCACTTATGAATTACATAGTAGTATTCTCTACGCAACATGCGCAGCACAGCGTCGCTCTCGCCCCATAATAACATCAATAACTTACGTGTTTGGCTCAAGCCTGTTTTCCACCCGCGCCACGGGAGCCTCGTCCGTCCTGCGGCCGGCGCCGCTCGGACGCGGTCCTGGGTGAATGGTCAGTCCTCCAGGGCCCCGATTCAGACCCATTTCTGCCGTTATCAATCTCGGAGCGCACGTTTATCCCCGTGTATCCCCCCTAACGATTTTCCATAGCGCAACACGGGAGCCCCGCCCCCCGACACTCCCCCGGCCGCTGGTTGGCCGCGCGGCTGGAGAGTCTTTCCTCATCGCCAGAATCACATGTGGCTGACGCATGTTTACAAACATCGTAGAATCACATGGTAATGGGAGCCGTTTTACCGTAAAGCGCGTCCGTCTGACGCGGCGATGTCGTGCCGAGCTCTTTTTATATAATGGAATGTAAAAAAAAAAACAATTGAATAGATGTTTTGTTTTGCTTTTTCTTTAGCAGGGACACGCAGCGTTCATCGTGTCAATGAGTTGCATAAGAGATATTATAGGGTAAGTGTATATGTAGAGAGAAGCTGGTGGGTCGGGGGCTGGACCTGGTATGGTGGGCCAAAAGTGGCTCGTCATTTTAGAGGGGATTTGTAAATACCAGCAGAGATCAAACGAGCTCCAGCTACAACACTAAAGCTGTTACGTGTCAATTATTATAATGCAGCAACATTCTTCATATAACCTGAAACAGTGTCGGCTTGTTATGTGCTTTGTGACTTGAATAGTAAAGGTGGTAGAGTTTTAATAGAATGGTTTTGTCACTTACAGCTACTTCAGGGATATGATTTTTTTTTTTCCTTGTAGATCCACCACCGACATGTTAATCAGGCTATTTCTGGAAACTTTGGGAATGAAATGTGCATCAAATTATTTCCGTCTCTTAACAAGATCGGCGTGATACTTTTCCATGTTGAATATGGAACAAACAAAAATGCAGTGCTGTTTTTCTTACAACAGATGGCGGTGTAATAATGCTCAAACAGGTTTATGGTAGCTGTATTCTTCTGGAATGTCTTGACCAACACATGGATAGGCTTCATGAATAGGGTTTTTCTATTTGGTGTGGCATACAAATACAATATAGATGTTATGTACTGCTCAGTAAGTAAATGTTAAGTGTTGTTCATCAAGACCAAATAACTGCCTGCAGCTGTTTTTAGCAGGTGAACATTAAAACTGAAAAAAACACCTGCGTACAGTTTGCTGCCTTGACTTACAGTGGAAATCGAATGGCAATTCAAAAATTTAATGTCGGTCAATAAACCATCACCAGGATGAGTAAACTCGAAGTTAATAATGCACGATGCATTTGGCACTCTGTTCTGAAACAATGTATGACTCAATACTTTTTAAAGCAATCAAATCAGTAGTTGCTGCCTTTTGTTTGTGGCGTTCACATCAATACTGAAATATCGGCACTTGCAATCACAAAATGTCTAAATCTGGCTTAGATTTCGTCCTGAAAGATCGGTATCTAAACTCAGTCATTTAGAGTACACGTGTATTTTTTATCATCAAGAAGAGACACAGTGCAAAGTGATGACACTGTTACCAGGATCTTGTCTAAGTGACACCGGACAGTCAGACACTGACCACGGTTCTATACTCTAACAACAAGCGGCTTACATGGTGTTGTATGCTGTTACCTCAGCAATCTTGTCCTGCACTCTAAAGATTAGCTTGCATTTATTCCACTTTGGACCTCATATCAGTGAACAGCCACCAAATGCAAATTCGACACTTGGAATCAGCCCCAGACCTTCACATCTGCTTAATTAATCGTGGAATGATGAGGGAACAGGCCGCACCTGCACACGAAACTGCTTGTTAGACAATCCTCCAATATTTTTTAGCCCATAAAAATGAGGGGTTTATGTATAAAAATGATTGTAATTCCTAAAAGTTTTTTTTGCAGTCCTTTAGTCAGCCACCGCCACTTTAGAATTAAAGCTGAAAATCCATATTTAAATCACATCTTACCTGCTTTATTTCAAATCTATTGCTGCAGTGTACACACACAGAAAAGTATGAAAATTATGTCACTGTCCAAATACTTAGACCTAAATGTAAATGCTTTTGTACAAAATATCCATCTCGTAATGGTATCATATTGATGTTGCAATACCAGTCAGGTTATATTTGGCATGGGATGCAGATGGAAACCAGTAGTGCCACACAGCATTTAGTTTTTGTCCAGAGTAAGTATGCTAACTGAAGTGACTTATTGTTCTACTTGGGACCCAGCAACACATTGCATTTTCATGTCACTGATCTCTGCTAGTCCCTTTTGATCATTGCATTATGAAGATATAAAGTAGCTAACAAGTTTTAGGCAAAGCTCTAGAAGTATTTTGGTTGACAGCAAAGGAGATTAGATCTTATTTAAATGTTGCCTAGCAACTGTGTTCTTCTGAGATAAAGCATTTTATTGTCAGTACCCGACCCAATGTCATCACTTCATTTTGAATGTGGTGTTGAACATAGTCTCTTGGGCCTGCTCAAAGTGGCATTAACGTGCATCTTGGATGATCTGATTACAAATGGAGAATTCTTAAGTACATATGTTCACATCATCTCCACATTAGACTTGAGTCACCGTTCATTCATCTTCTTCAGCTTATTCCGGTTACCGGGTCGCGGTCGTGCTGGAGCCGATCCCAGCTGACAGGAGGTGAACGGCGGGGTACTTGCAATGAGCTGGCGACACCTACGGGCAATTTAGAGTAGCCAATTAACCTCGGCATGCTTTTGGAGGTGGGAGGAAGCCGGAGTACCCGGAGAGAACCCATGCAGACATGGGGAGAGCATGCAAACTCCACATAGAAAGATCCCAGGCTGGGAATCCAACCTGCGACCTTCTTGCTGTCCACCGCACCACTGCGTCGCCCCGGACTTGAATCACCAGTTTTTTATCAAATCATCAAAGACGTATATATTGCCTCTTTTGAACAGTACCATAGGGGCTGGCAAGGAAAATATCAGATGCAGTGTTCCAGCAACGTAATAACTGAAACAACAAGGTGCTCCCAGTAGGTGGTGACACCGTGTCATTGTTGCTGGTTTGCTCTGCACCAATCAGATTCTCAGTTCCTACTTGCTTTTCACACAGCTCAGCCAGTTCAGTGATTCAGTCCTTGTGTTTATCAGCATACAGTCAGCATTACTCCTCATTTTGGAAGTTTGAATAGAAGGTTGCTGCACTTCCTTTTAGTTCTTTATGACACCCATTTGCATTTTTAGGACTAAGACCTGCATGAGTGAGAATCTGCACCAAGCTATTGCTACTCGTATATTCTTTAGTTACTTTCAATACTTTTTTTTTATCAGATTATTTTTTTTCCCATTTTCTTCCACTATGCTAGATTTCAAAGTACTCTCTTACAATATTTGCATGAGGCTGCTCAGTACTTTTGCAAATTCAGGCTCATGTTGTCTTTATCCTATGTGTGTGTTTAAGAAGGAAGTATTCTGTATGTGTCGGCTAGTAGTTCTTGCTGAGCAACAAATGAGAAATTTGATGCTGGCATGAAGCCACTGACATCTCACATATTGTGATATTTGTTCTTGTCTGACTAATCTTCAGTAATGGAATGATACAACCTTGTTCAGAGTCACTACTGAGCTGTTATCAACAAACACCGTGCTGACCTTTGCACCTGCTCAGCTATGCAGCAGCTGTACAGACAGCGGTGGCCTCTAGCACACAGTGGGCTTGGTAAGTGAACTGTTACAGTCGGCATGCAGAGGCTGTCAGATGGTTAACAACAAAGGTTGAAAAAGGTCACATAAGCTGGGGTGACAGCAGTAGTTAATTTGGTGTGGCTACATCCACTGCACACAAACACGCATACAGAATCACATTTAGGCCAGACTTAGAACATCACGTGACCTTAAATATGTGTGTGTGACTGAAAAATCAAAGTCATCAGAAGCCTATCTGTTATTGGAGTATGTCAATCCCTGGGACCAGCAACAACAATGTAAAGAGGCACAAATGTTTCTCTTAATACAAGGGACTGACAGATTTAACTTTGCACTGGGCCCCTCTCTTCCTCTCTCTTCCCCTCGCTCTCCTTTCCCATCCTCTTCCTCGTCCATTCCTGCATGTTACTAACTTAACTTCTTCCCTGGAGTTGTTTTCTTGTCTTGCAGAGACATAGACTTTTATGGCCATCGCGGACCTCCACCACCATTATCATTATTATATTACTGTTGATGATGTTACTGTGCATTTCCTTTCCCCAGCCCCCAACCTTCCTTCTCTCTCTCTTTCTCCTTCCCTCTCACTCTGCCTTTCCCTCTCTCTATCCCACTGCTTCTCTCTCTCTCTCTCTCTCTCTCTCTGTCACTCTCTCTCTCTCTTTCTCTTTCTCTTTCTCTTTCTCTCTCTGTCTCTCTGTCACCCCATCCGGTCAAAGCAGATGGCTGCCCACCTCGAGCCAGGCTCTGTTCAAGGTTTCTGCCTGTTAAAGGGGAGTTTTTCCTTGCCGCGTCGCCAAGTGCTTGCTCCTGGGGGATTTGTTGGGTTTCGGTGAATTGAAGACTATGGTCTCAACTTGCTCTTCTTCTAAAGAGCCATGAGATAACTTCTGCTGTGATTTGGTGCTATATAAATAAAATTGACTGATTGATTGATTGATTGATTGAAAGTGCTGAAAAAACATCAAGATAATGTTGGATACTACACCTAATGAAATCATTAATGCTAGCTCTTTGGTTTCTGTGAAGGAACTCAAACTTTGGAGTGTGTAACAGCTGAAGAGTCAAATGGAAAATTTTAGCACACCCTGACAATATGTTAATCTTTTCTATTATCTTGGAAAGAAAACATACATACAGTATTCACATACATAGAAATGACAGTGCCCGGCATTTCAAATAAAAGCATTCTTCAGTAGTTTAACCCTCAAAGATTAATGTAATATATAAGGGGTCTGATTATTCTGTATTTTGTTTTGAATCGAATTGCCGTTTGACTCAGGGGGACCTTAAGTTTAAATATTATTTCTGTTAAAGTCACAATTTTGTTTTGTTTTTTTCTCAGACAAAAAAAACAAAACAAAAAAAAACAGGCGACACGGTGGTGCAGTGGTTAGCACAGTTGCCTCATAGCAAGAAGGTTGCAGATTCCACTCCCGGCCTGGGGTCTTTCTATGTGGAGTTCGCATGCTTTCCCCGTATCTGCGAGGGTTCTCTCCGGGTACTCCGGCTTCCTCCCACCTCCAAAAGCATGCTGAGGTTAATTGGCTACTCTAAATTGCCCGTAGGTGTGTCGGCAAGTGTGAGTGGTTGTCTGTCCTTCATGTGGCCCTGCCATGAGCTGGCGACTCGTCCAGGGTGTACCCCGCCGCTCACCCATTGCCAGCTGGGATCGGCACGACCGCGACCCGGTAACCGGAATAAGCGGAAGACAATGAATGAATTTCATCAGACACTGGGTGAATTTACAAGAAATTTGTCATAACCTTGTCCACTTCATAACTTTAAATTCTAGTTCAAATAGGTCTCTGTGAACCTCATTCTCAGTATTTGTGAAAAGAGGCTTCATGTTTCCACATCACACTTGTGTAAAATGAATACTCAACCACAATTGCTCCAAACGATATGTGCTGTCAAAAGTCCTGCTCATTGTCCTGGCTCTTAAAATCAGATTTTAAGTGAGCACAGAAAGCCTTTAATTAAGGAATGTGAAAACTGCCTTCAGTGCACAATACATCATTCTACACAGCAAAGTTCAGACATTGAGCTGTAGGAGGAGGAAAAACACATTTTTGACTGTAGAGAAACTTTAAACATTTCAAACAGCTATCTTTAGGGTGTCTGTTTTGGTAATTAAGGGTTAAAAGCAGATTAAGCCGAGTTTGTCCACACAGTCCCATCTGCTCCAGTGCCGTCCCTCCAGTGACAGCGCCCCACATTGGTGAGTCCACTTGGGGGGCTGTGACGTCTCCCCTTACCCGGTACTCTGCATTGTCCCCATCCACCAAATCCGGCTGCCGGCCTGGTAGCACGGGCCTGTCCACGTGTAGTCTGTTTGTGCTTCCTTGCTAGTCTGCAGGGTTTCCACCAGAACAGATCCAGAGGACAGGCTGACCAGGTCAGTGGCCTGGTTGCGACAATGCTTCATCACCTCCTCCCATGTCTTGTTTTTCCTTACCAAAGCCAAGTTAGTTTGAAAACAGAGGAGGTGCAGGAGGTTAGTCTCACATTCCAGTCCCAGCCAGTCTTTTGGTATGTATCTCACTGTTGTTGACTTCACTTCTGTAATGCTTTGGTGCCTAAGTGAAAAATGATGTATTTTTCCACTTCCAAACATCAGTGGTATCTTTGTACTGGCTTTGTAGAGGCTGATCCAAACAATAGGTTGCCTTTGGCGCACTTGATTAGGGATAAGTTCTAAGTCTTCCTCTTAGTTGTGGATTGAAGATACAGTAGATTGGTGCATTTGCTTCTGCAGTGTTGCCTGGCCCCTGACCAAGTCTTGGCTCGGGGGGCATAAATATTCTACCCAAAGACACAGATGTTGAGCCAGTTTTGAGTTTCTCCTCTGTGAAAGTATCTCAAACTGTCAAGAGCCCTTGAAGAAGACTTGACGAGTACCATGCGCACAATCACAGGGCATCCCAGGCTCTCATGAAAATACAGTGGAAGGCAAGCACAGTTCTACAGAAACAGATCAATTAAATTTGAATGTTCACAAACAAAGGATGTTGTAACTTAAGGTCAATTTAAATGTGTTAGTAAATTGTTCAGGTCTTTCACAAACATCTCTCCCATAAATTTCCTGTCAAAGAAAGGCAAAGAGCAGGTATCTCTAACATTGTGGGTTTTGGGATATTCTGACCATAAAATGCTTGCTTAAACCAGATTATTTGATTATTAATAGTGCTGATAATGATCTAGTATTGTTCAGACGTTACCTCCCTGCATGAAAAACCTCATCGTCTTTGGGGCTATAAACCTCTCCACTGAACATGCACCTCAGTCATCACAATTACTCCACTGACCTCCCTGACCCATTTCCATACTGATGTTTTGAATACCAGATTTGCTTTCTTACTGTGAACATTCAAACTAGATTTTTGGTTCTGCAGGTGATTTTCTAGCATGCACCTAGGACTACAGTCCTCCCATAATCGAGCAATTAAGTCTGAATTAGTGTTTTTACTGGTGGTATATTCCAATATTCTTTTAAATCTTTGACGTTCAGCTTTTTGTATAGGCTAAGTCATCTACACTTGGTACTGACAACCACAATTAGGCTCTAGTGTCTATTTTCAAACGTGTAATTTGTAGTTGCCTTTGTTGGGGATGATATCAAGAAATGTTAGAGACCATTTCTCAGCATGATGTTAGTGAGTTTGCATTCCTGAAAAGCTTAAAGTTAGCGTGACAAGCTTGGCAGCCCATCACACAGAACCATATGTGGCACTGGAAACTGCTTGAAAAGGAAAGACAATTTCATAATCAGATGAGCCACTTATTTATCATGATCTTCAAACAGTCGGGAGAAGAATCATCGAGGAAAGCTGTCTGCTCGGGTCCATGCGTTAGGTTGAAGCTTAGCAAGATGTATATACCCAGCATTAGCTATCTTGCAAAGTAATCCAGGAGCAGCTAGCGAGACAGGACTTCGCAAAGCAGGTATTTAGATGACAGACAACCAATATTATGATGTAGTTGGGTTAACCAACCAGGAGCATGAGAAAATAACAATACACTTCCAATGCTGTAGCAATTTTTAACAGCGCACATGGAAGGACTGGTGATAGTGTTCATTTTTTGTTTAAACCTCAGAAATGCAAATGCAGGCTCAACTGTTCTGATTGTAAGAAAAAAAGTTTTTTTTTCCTCAGGTTTTGTGCATGTTGTGTTCTTAATTCTGTCAGTTCTCCTAATATTTCATTTTTTTTAAAAATGCAATTTTTTTTTTACTGTTTTGCAGTATGTCAAATCTTACCATGTTAATTATTGTATTGACAGATTCTTGTAAATAAATACGCAGCCTTAGTTACCAATACATGAATACGCAGTAAGTGTGTATGTGGAAGACTTGACGACTCATGTGAAGCTGCTTAAAACTTGTTTATTTAACCCTAACATGTTAACATGTTTTTACCAGAAATGGAGTGCATGATTTTTCCTTGTTTCAGTGTTCTGTTCACAAAGAGAAAGAGGAGAGACACATGAAGATATTTTCAGCAATCACAGTTTATGATTCAGGCAGAGGAGCTACTAAGAGAGCAGGCTATTTACACATTGCAATACATTAACAAAGCAGTCAGTCATTCAAAATAGAAGCTAAAAGTGTACTGCCGATGTAAAAAGAAACAGTTTTATGTCAACAAGGAGATAAACGCAGTCTTAGAAATGTGAAACCTTCTGTATGTTATTTAAAGGATTGTAGACCATATATAATCTGGACAGCAGGCCGCTGTTGTATGGAAATGAAACTAATATACCATAGTTACTGTCCTCCTTGGTGACACAAATTGGAGCTAGTCTACGCAGTATAGATTAGAAAATGGAACCATCGTATGGGAAATCCGTTTATCATTTAAGAAAACATTTCTTTTGGTTTGAAACAGACAATGTCGGTTACAGAATCTTAATGTTACGTATTCTCTCGACTGTCTTATGTGCAATTCCTAAATATAAGCCCTTAAATGGCCCTGCGACTCCCAAAACTTTACCCGGAGCTACTGTCAGTCATGACAATCATCACAACCTTGTTTTAATTCCATCACATAACCAATTATAAGCACAAACTGAGCAAACGTCAGTGTGATAAAAACTACTTCGAGTGACAGACACCGTCTTTTGGGCGAAAAAAAATCATAGGAAGAATACTTTGATATTTTAGTCTGGCACAAGCGCTTCTCACTTGGAGAAGGCGGAGTTCATCATGTGTACCACAGCCAGCCACCAGGGGCTGCTGTCATGCTGTCTGGTTTATATACAGTATGTTTGTGATCAGAATTAACATTGATGATTTAATTTGCCAAATTGTTTGGCAATTTAAAATCAGCATTTGCTAAAAAATACAACTGGACACTATTGTCATGTTGAAAATCACCAAGCAAATACTAACGTTCATATTAACTTTACCTCTCTTGCCAATTTGACAGTGGCAGAAGGTGAGACGCTGCCAAGCTTCAGTTGCTCATTGTGCTTGAAAACACAAAGAAATACTGCTTTTTCAGCTGATATTTACACATTTGAATGCTTTAATTTCTCAGTAAAACCAAAGAAAATGCATGTGTCCATTGTTTTTTCAAATTGCGTAAGTGGTCTGCACTTTCTATGAGGAATGCCAACAACGATGTAAGCATGGCAGCTTTTCTGTATTACACTTTGGCAGTTGATTGGGGTAAAAACATAGTCAAAAGCAAACAAAAATGATTGGATCCCTTTAATTTACTGCTAAATCGCATTTGTCACACTTCAGGATGGCAAGAAAAACATGTCCTGAATCACATAAAAAACACATTTTTAAAAAAGCAGTATTTTTTTTCCCATTTTTTTTTCACAAGAATGCAATAACCGGTCTCCTTTCAATTGCCTGGCTTTACTGGTTTCCGCGACTGTGAAATTTAAATAATAAAGAATTCTCCTTGAAAGGGATCAACAACAAATATTAGATGTTACTTTGGTTGATTCCACAATGAGCGTTACTACAAGACTGAAGTTGGGACAGCTAACAGATGCTCGTCAGTGCCCTGCTGATCAGTCTCCATCCAGAACATGGGAGACGTAGAGGCTCCTCTTAAAAAGAATCTTTCACATTGCAGGCATTGTTATTACTGTCATCATGAGCTCCGCCATCGTCATCATCCTGGGAGGTGAAGGTTGACTGAGTTGAAGAAGAAGGGAGGTTAATAGGTTTTTCTGGGTTCACGCTAAATTTTCTCACCATGTGAAAAGTCTTTGAGGCAGCTGAGGGGTTTGTGGGTAGCGTGTGATATGTAGACCAGAAGGTTGGGGGATGTCAAGATTCACATCTCAGTGTCAGCCACCGGGGTCTGGGGAGCCGGGTGGCCATTAGTGGTCGGGGTGGCATTGGTTCCGTTTTCTGGCGGTGACTCTCCATTTATGGTGGGCTTGTCAAGGGGCTCCTGCGGCAGGGGGGCTACAGACACCAGGGTGTTGGCTTGGTTCTCCTCATCCACCTGGAATGACTCAGCCTAAAAGGTAGCACAGATCCAACAGTCAGCCAGTGATCCTATTGGATTTGGTTCAGCTCAGGATATAAACGCAAAACAAACAAGTTTCACCTTATTGTTCAAATACGACATGCAAACGAGCGAGCGAGTGCCTGTTTGGAAATGGATTTGCCTTTGTGGGCGTCGCACAAAAAATAAACAACTGCATTCTTTGTTAATGAGGTTTATTGGTTTCAGCTGTGTGAACTCAGATTGGTGTTGGTAATTGTTTTTCCTGTTTGGAGGTGATAAACACATAAGAAAGTTTGTTTTTTTACTTTATCAAAGGATGCAAGCTGAACTGGCAAGACCTTTATGGTTAATATTTGAGGCTTGGACAGAGCCAAAATCACTAACAAGGCACCAAACCGAGGCAATTCAACATGCTTTTCCATCCAAACCGTCTTATGGGTGTGCCGCCATATGTTAACTCTAAAAATGATCTCATGAGATATTGACAAAAAGGAAACCATCTTTAGCCCCATGCTGCTGTTTTGAGTTAAAGGACATAAGAGTCAAGCATGTCCTCCCTCAGGTAAGGAAGTGACAGATTATAAATGATACTTTACAAAATAAACACTCAAAGGCTACGGTTTCTTCAGTGAGCTGGATCTTATTTTAAATTAGGTCAGCAAAGGTGCTTTCTTTTGATGCAATGCCAAGCTGTTGTAGAGTAACTAATAAACACCAAAAGTCCAGCTCAGGGAGAAGAAATATTGGTAAAGGCGAGATATATTTATTTTATATACTTTCACTTGCTCACCTAAAAAAGGACTTTGTGGTTTGCATGTTTTGCTCCTTCTGATTAATGTTCTCTGAATGCTTTTATGCAAATTTCCTTGCAGTCTCCCAGCAACTGCAACAACAATTTTGGCCTACACGTCTCCTCTAATCCACTCACCAGTCTGACTCCTTTGGAATTCTTGCGGTGGGTTTTAAGGTAGTAACCAGCCACCAGCAGAGCAGCCAGCAGCAGACCAGTCAGCAGCAGGGAAACCAGTACCAACTTGGAGTTCTTCCCCCAATGAGGAATTGCCTCATCCACATCAGTCTGATGACAAGAACAGAAAAAAAACCCCCATGAGTCTGGTAAATCAAACAACAAAGTGATTTACTGAGTGAAACTAATACAACGGTGAAGTAAAGGTGTGTATTGTGTGTAATACTGTGGTCTATTGTGACTGAACCCCACCCAAATTGCTTTATGTTGTCTGGCTTCAGGTAGCATCAGAACACAAATATGCCAGCCAGAGTACACGGCATAACAAAGATCTCGCATTTGACAGCAAAAATTGCTATTCCATATAATAAAATGGAGCTGGAAGTGCATTCTATGTCATACACAAAGGGGAAGTGTCTCAGGCGCACTCATTATCCAAGATTGCTTTTCAGATCACAATTACATTGTTTGTGGGCTTTTTGTTTGTTGTGCTCGCTGCTTGAAAAAAAAAAAGCTAAAATCAAGAAAATGAAAGGGTGTCTTTCTTAAAGTGTATCATTTCCAAAACTACTTTAATTTTATGTCAACCAACAAAATTATAGTAGGTGAGTCCATTGCATTCAGCTTATTGCTAAAGATTATGCATTTTATCGTCATCATGTTGCACGCTATAATTTAACATGTGGGGTGGATGAGACAATGAGTACATGCGTGGTCAATGCCTTTGTAGAGCCAATAAAAAAAAACATGTTACAATTGTACAATGTGCACTGTTCCCTCATAAAATAAATGTTAAAGAAGATGAAATATACTGGGTGGGAGAAGCTCACTTTATCTTTGATGTTGTCATTGTTGAACTTGTTGGCCATGCCCGTAACATCACCTGCAAAAACAAACAAAAGAAAGGTTAATTGTGTTTTCATGTCAGAGCAGGATTATTGCCACACACATAACTTCACACAACTTCACTCGAAACGGCATTGTGAGATATATACATAATCTAATCAGGAATTTAAACCTAACTTTGGAGCAATGGAACTTATGTGAACAAAGCTTGGTAGCTAAAAGTGCCAGTCACCAAGCAGCCTAATGATGGCTGCTAATCAGAGTCACAGTATCATCTGAAGCTGTTTTAAGCGTGTTACTGACCCTCAACATACTGTCCAGATACAAGGATTTCATCTGAGTTGTCTTCTTGGTAGATCTCCAGTTTGCAGTCTTCACCACACAGCTCCTTCAGGACACTCGCGATCTTCACTTTTGTGTCTTGCTGCAAGGAGACCAGCATGGAGGTCGTTTAGTGCTGATACTTCAGTGACAAGCAGTTGAACAGTTGTGGATCATTAGGCTGCTATAAATGTGAATGCTCCAACAAAGTAGACACCTGACTTGGTAAAGCTCAAAAGATGATGAGGTGCACTAAGTTATACTAATCTCTACATGCGACATTGAACATTGTTTCACAAGATTGACAGTTAAGTCAGTTTCGCTGACTAAACATTTGATAAGCACCAGGCATCCAAACACTTTTAACGTGTGCATGCACATGAATGTTTCATACACATTTTGTATATGTACGTGTTTGAACTTACACCGACTGAGGAGGCCTTGACACCTGACGTGTTGAAGCTCAAAAGATGACGGGTTGCGCTAAGTTGCACTAATTTTCATCTACATGCAACATTGAACATTGAACATTGTTTCACATGATTAACATCAGTTTCGTCGGCTTGATAAACATCAGACAGCCAAACAATTTTATGCAGGGTGTTCTGTAACCCTAACATTAAAAGGGTGAATTAACAGTATGATTAAGAGATGTGTCTGTTTGAGAAAAAAGTGACATTATTAAAGGAGGATAAACATATAATTTAACTGTAATGTAATTGTTTCACAATACTGGTATAATATTGTGCCTAATAATATTTTTTTTCATATGGTGCCAAGTGTTAAATAAGTGCAAAAAGCACCGATATTTTTTTTAGTA
>CAAKHG010017947.1:0-11998 GCA_901007715.1 Dactylopterus volitans
GCGACTGTGGGGTCTGTGCTCATGCGACATTTTCCAGCCTTCAGATAGTGTTTTTTTTTGTTTTTTTTGTTTTTGTACTATCCATAAGTCACCTTAGTAGAAAGCCTCCATTTAGATTCTGGATTTCTGGATTTCATGTGGTCAGTGTATCAAAAATAAAGTGTTCTTGGAAAGTTGCAGATGTTATATTAGCCCGTAGATGCACGAGTGATTGGAGCCTACACTCGTCCAGAAGTGGGTCAGAAATGACCCGTATTAGAATCAATGTGTTTTTGTGCCATTTCTGTCATTTTTGTTCATCATAATCATTTATTGATTTCAAATAGGAAAAAAACTAGTTCAAACATTTTGAACAACAGTGATTGAAAACAAAATGTTAATTCAAAACAAATGATAATTCTGAATAGAAATGACAACAAAATGCATTGACTATAATACGGGTCATTTTTGACCCGCCTGGGGTAGGAATACAAAAGCTAAAATCTCTTAAAATGTATAAAAGGTAAATCAAAATTTTGAACGGCATCATATCAAAAACATCTTTACCTGCGAAATGACGTGATAGCAATGCTTGATTGCGTAGATGCTGCAAGAAAACAACCTCACTCGTGCGTCTAAGGGTTAACGATTCAAGAGGCGCCACAACCCCCGAGGGAAGTCCGGATCAGATCCTCATGGACGAGCGACAAGCGCGACGCCTTCAGAGACCGGAAGTGCCGCACATACGCGACAGCGGGTTTCACCTTCTCCCAGTTTCGAGCTGGAGCCAACGACGTTCATGGCGCACGTGTCGCCCTCGCGCCAAACTACATCGCCACGTCGACACAAAGACCCAAAAGGGTTAACATTTGTCCTCCAAACATCAGCTTCGATCTCTCGCCATCCCGACGCTCCATAGTGAAATGATTTATTGATTTTTTTCTTTTTTTTCCCCCCCTTTCTTCCTTTTTTCTTCTTCGTCTTTTAAAGCCCTGCAGTCCTTGAAAGTAAAATTGGTGGTGACTGGCGATGTAGGAGAAGACTCATCAAACCAACGAGGATCTCAGCGCATTTAATGGTGAGTTAAATGTGCTGTGATATGATATAAACGGGTCTTTTTTTTTTTTTTTTCCCGGAGAGGGAAGCGTTCAGCCGCTTTCGGAATATTTCATGTGCGACGGCGGGGTTTTATTTGAGGGAAGGAGGAGGAGGGAAGGTTTGGAAGGCTTGATTAGTATTTACACATCTCAGTTGAGACGTATGACTCAGGCTCTAAGCTGAAGGGAAGCTATGATTCTTAACTGCGATTACCCTCATTCAAATTAAGCCATAACTGCTGCCGTTTTCAGAATTATACTTATCATATCACACCTTGACATTCGCTTTACACCGGCGGCGCGAGGAAGCGAGCGAGGAAACGCATGCGCACCTTTTTTTTTCCGCCGCTGAAAAGTCGAGACTCGCTTTGTTTTATCCGGCTCCGGCGGTGCACCCGGGGCCTCGCCGTCAACCCCGCCACCCCTCCCCACCCCGCCACCCCGCTACGGTGTCCCACTCTGTGTGTTGGTATGTGGCGGGCCGAGAGTCCCATTATATCACTCTGATGACAATCTGTCACGCGAACTCATCCGTGTGATCCGTGTGATGCGTGTGTGTGGACCTCAGAAATCATTAGCCCCAGACAAAACCACAGGCAGTGTTGGAAAGAGAGGGGACGGGGGAGGTGGGAGGGGGGCGGCGGGGGGGGGTCGCTGGGGGAGGAGAAAGAGCAACGGCAGATTTAGAGGGTGACATTCGATACGATTAAGCGCCCGTCCACGGAGACGCGCAGATGCAGGTTAATCAGCAGAAGTTCAGCACGCGGGAACGAGTTTAATTTGGAAGTTTTAATAACTTGAGACGAGCCCGCAGTTTGTAAATTGATTTCAGCGCCACACTCGGCCGGCCTGTTTGACCCGGGAGTGCGCGCGCGCCCGTGCATTTATGTGTCAGTTACTCATTAAAAGATAACCGGATATGTGTTTCATATTGTGTGCCTTTTGTTTTAGTTTTTTTTTTTTTTGGTTCCTTTTTTGCCATCTTCCACTTTGAGCTAAATAACTAATTTCCTGAGATTTAATTTTAAGCTCCAGATATAGGCTGAATGGTATCGCTATCCCCAGCTTCCATCGTTTCATTTCATAATTGTTTTTCAGTGAATCTCGCCATGAAATTATGTTGGGGATAAAAATTCATCTTGAAGACAGATATCAGTATCATCAAATGAATAAAAGTTAACGCAGAGTACGTTTGGGGTTCCGCAAGGCTCAGTGTTAGGTCCTAAATTAATTATATTCTTTGTCATTGAAATTTGTAAAGTTTCTAGTCTGTCACAATGTGTTTTATGTGCAGATGTGGGGTTCCACAGGGCTCAGTGTTAGGTCCTAAATTATTCAGACTGGTTTGAAATAAGCAGGGTATCACTGAATTTTAGCAAAACAAAGCTTATATTATTTGCCAATCGGCATATATCGATAAGTCAGTGAAAAAAATGATGATAAATGATGTTGAAGTAGAAAGGATGTACGAAAACAAAATTTCTGGCGTCATAATTGATCAGAAGTTACGTTGTAAACCACAAATCGATGATGTGAAAGCAAAAACCAGTGCAAGATTACACAAAACCAAAGATATCTTGAATCGAAAATGACTATAGATATTGTTTTGTTTACTCGTGGTCCCTCGCGTCTGCGACTGCGTGGATATGTGGAGGAACACAAATCAAACCCTGATTCAGTTTACCTGCCACAGTTGAAAGCTCCTCCAAATGAAAAGTCAATCAGATTACTCTGGACCAGCTCCTGCGTTATGTATTAATTTTTGGATTTAGTTGACTATAAAACTGCGCAGATAATCTACAAACTGCACGACAACTCGTTTCCTGGCTGCACTCAGAGGCTGTTTGAAACAGGAGTTGGTGTTCACTGATGAGCCATAACATTATGACCACTGCATGTTCACCATAGACTGTAATGCAACAGCCCTGCAATCAATTCTCCCTTCAGAGAGGAGTTTTATTTTCATATTATGCTAAAGATTTGCCATCCCGCTCATATGCATTAGAGTGCCAAAATATTAGGGACAACTCGGCTCACCCCAGTATAACCCAGCACAGTTCAAGAGCATCACAAATTACAGTCCCAATAACAATCATTCAAATATGTCAACACCTCTCGCAAACACATTAAACATAAACTCCCTCGGGGGGGAGAATCAATGATAGAACTCAGGCATGGATATTTTGTTTAGAATTATGTGTATATTTTCTGTTCATAAAAAGCATTAGGGATTTTGATTTCGTCATATTTTGTTTACGTGTGGGCTGAAACGTGTGCTGCTGAGGTTATAGGTTCAAAAAAAAAAAAATAATAAAAGAGTTAGGCCTGCACCTTTTCAGTCAACACGGTTTTGCTGTTGTTGTGTTCGTAGTCTTTCATGTCCGTGTGCTGACATGCAATTACGACTGAAATAAACTGAGCCGAGCTTGTATGATTTAACAATTCACCATAAGTTCAATCACAGGATCACGAAATGAGACTTTCTTGCGCAAAGAAAACAACTAAGCTCATCTGCCAGTTTTGAACTGAAGGGCATTGTGAAGTCGGCAGCAAGTGACTATGTTTTGATGCACATATTTTTTTTTTTTTTTGTGGCGTCCTCACTGCTGCAGCATTTAATTGCTCTTAAACGGAGACAGTTGCAGATCCTGCCGGCCCCGTTTTAATTAGAAACAAGAGCGTGTAACCCCGTTAGAACGTCAGATGCTGATTTGCGTGTCACCTCCACCCGGTCGTCAAGTCCGTTCAAAGAAATGTCAGGTCTTACGTTTTTTTTGTTTGTTTGTTTTTTTTTTGCCATCGCGCCCTCCGTAGCGACGCCTGCACACCGGCTGACCGACGCTCGGCTGGAACAATCGGCTCCATCTTAAAGCTGAAACACCGTGATATGTAGTCAACTGATTGATTACGCTGATTTTATTCAGAACCTTTTCAGCGGCGAGGTCTCTAATCCTCGTTTCTGTGAACTGAGTCCGATCCTGCCATATTACAGTCGCCGGCTTCGCAGTGATCGGGGCCGGGGGTCATTAGGAGAGCCCACCAATCAAATCCCTCGCTCCCGCGCCAGAGGCAGATATGGACATCCATCAAGACCTGCCCCTGCTTTTGTGCCACGGCTTGCCAAGCAACGGAGGAAACGCCTGGATATGGATGACCTCAATAACGTATCGACGTGGGCAAGCGGGACTGTACCGAGACAGCTGCGGGAGAAAAGTTTCAAGAGCACGGGAAAGCGCGGCGGCGATTCATCACCGCGGCCTGACGACATTAATCTTAACGACGGGCCGCCGCTCGGCGGGCCGCCGCGCCGCTTGACCTTTTTTGCTCGGCGAGCTTTTTGTTCTTCGCCGCTAATTCGGGGGGGGTTGCGGGACGCCTCCGCGCGACAGACGGGCTGCGGGGAGGGCGACGATCGTTAGCGTGGGCGGGGCCGTCTCACGCCTGCGGCACTTTTAAGGGTCCGGTTCTGCGCATCGAGGCCGCGAAGAGGAACGTATACATTCATCCAGCGCTGGGATTCTCTGTGAAGACGACGCCAGCGCTGTTTTAATAGTTAACTTTCGGCTTCTCTGTTATCTGCCGCCGTGGTCGGCTCGACCGTCGCTGCGTTCTCCCTCGGCGGCGGGCGGCCACACAACCGTTAGCTTTCACTCGACCAATGAGAGCCTGCTGTGACCCAGCTGTCAATGGCCCTTTAAATGTCCTGGAAAGCTCCTTAAACACATTTATGCTTGACTTTAACCCATAGAGTCTCTAATGACGCTTGTTAGGACATCCTGGTTTGCTCATGTGACAGTCATTTGCGAATGCGTGTGCCCCGGAGCTCGTTTCCCGAAATGGCGGCGTCGCGGGGCAGCAGGATGTGACAGGATGGACCCGTTTCCGAGAGCTTGCTTTATGTCGCTAAAGGTGAGTTTCAACCCATTTAACAGGTTCTAATGCTTTAATAGCAGCTGCTACAGAACATTTAACCCGTCCTGACCTCATTTTTTGGAACAAATTGATATAGAATAAGTCAGGAAAAATGTCAGCTCGGCCTTTTAACCTCAAAAAAAGTCTCAGAAAATCCAACGTGACGTATTTGTCACAATAAGGAAAATGGTAATTAGCGGCTCAGCCCGTCTGTTGTGGATCCAATATCATTTTTCCTAGACGGAGAAACGGGTCCAGGTTATTCTGAGTTAAAAAAAATAAAGCCCAGTATGACAATGATTTAAAGACATAAACGCCCTCCTGAAAACACACTTTCAGAAGACGACCTACACTTAATGCTTCCTTTATCCTCAACTCCTCTCTCCTCTCTGTCTCTTTTCATGCCACTGTTTACGGTCCCTTGATCTGTTTCTATTGTTTTTTTATACTTAAAACTGCAAAAAATGCAGGTATATCTTTATATGATGCAACCGCCCCCATTTCTGAGAGGTGTCCCAAATATTTCAGTCGCCACACTCGTACGCGTTAAGGTGGCAAAATATTAAGGACCCAGCACATTTCGAAAAGCATCGCAAATTACGGTCCCAATAAAAATCGCAAAAATGTGTCAACACTCCTCTCAAACACGTTCAATAAAAATTCCACGTAACGTCAGCCATAACTCAGCCATAACTCAGCCATAACTTAATGTTATGGCTAATCGGTGCATCACAAATGCTGATGCTCCTGTTCATTTACATCCACAAATTATGACATAATGGGCCCAGCTTAAAATACCCCCACTTGGACAGAATTATGTGGCGGCAGCTGTGTCGCTTGATTGATATTAAGTAATAACACTTTATTCAAGCTTTGCAGCAATTGCATGGTGTCAGTTACGCAACCGGTGACAAACTGCTGATTTCACGGAGGCGACGTTGATCACAGAGCCGAGAATTTGGCGGGGAAAAAAAATGCGGCACGAATCCAAATAATTCAAAAGTGACCTTGTCTTCATCACAAATTACAGTCCCGGTAACAATCATTCAGATGTGTCAACACCTCTCGCAGACACATTCAGCAAAAAAAAAAAGCAACATAAACTCCCCCTGAAAGGAGAATCTATTGCAGGGCCGTTTATATTCCATGGCGAACATGCAGCGGTCGTAATGTTATGGCTGGTGGGCGTCTTTTTGTCTTTCTCGCGCGGCACAAGTCCGTAAATGCGCCTGCGATTTCCCGTATTTGCAGTATCCTGACACCACACCCCCATTTTTATGGCACCAAATGACTGATTAAAACCAAACTTCTGAGAAAAAAAAATAACACTTGAAGCAGAGCAGTAGTAGTAGCAGTCATAATAACGGCATGTTATTGGGTTATATTGAGAGGTGTCCCTAATATTTTGGTCATCCCACTCATGCATATTGATGACCAAAATACTAGTTGTTATTGGTATTATTACTATTAATTATGACCTACACAACAGCTAATAGCTTATTTTTGTCACGCATATGCATAGGAATGGGATGACCAAAATATTAGGGACACCTCTCGGTATAACCCAGTCGCAGTTCAACAACAGTCATTCAAATCTCTCACACACACTCACTATAAATCCAACATAAAACTCCCCCTGAAGGGAGAATTGATTGCAGGGCTGCAGCATTATTTTCCATGGTGAACACGCAGCGGTCACAATGTCACATGTTTGTTTTTTTTACTTATTTAAACTGAACTAATATCCCAACATACGCGCTGGCTGACGAGCTCTCATGTTCTCCGTAAAAAAAAAAAAAAAAGTTCATCCCCTTATCTGCAAATCGCCTCGTGCCGAAGCTTGAAAAGCGCCGTATGAATAAAATTATCATCATAATTAACCGTGGCGACGTGTCTGCGCCGCAGCCAAAAAAGAAGCAGAAAAAAAATATATATAAAATGGTCCCCGGGCTTCTGTGAACTGGAGAGCCGCGTCCTCCTCGGCTCTGACTAAGCATCGGTGGCATGTTGCAGGTCGAACAGGTTGCGTGTAGGGTGACTTTGCTCCGGGTGAGGAAGGCTGAGGGGGTGGTGTGAGGTGTGTGTGTGTGTGTGTGTGTCTGTGTGTGTGCGGCATGTTAATATCAGAATGGAGCTCAGAGGTCGTATTAAAAGACTCTTTAATCCGATCTTCTAACAGGCAGCTGTCCAAGAGGCTGCTGCAGGATGGCAGAGCCGGAGAACGCTGGAGAACGTGGCGCTCACGCACACACACACACACACACACACACACACACCTTCCTCTTCGCTTCCTCTTCAAAACAGCCCGCCCCCTCCCCTCCTCCTCCTCCTCCTCCGCATCCCAGAATGGCTTGAAATCCCACTTTTGACTCACATCTTTTCGTCATTTTTTTTTTTTTTTTTTTTAATGTTTTGTTTTCTACTTATTTATTTATTTTACACAATAGCTCTGGCGGTCTTGTCTGTAAACACGCATTGTAGTCGGCCCGGGTCCTCCTCTGCCAGCCTTATAATCACATTACCGCCCAAACAAAAAAGTCCTCCGCTAAGCCTCTGTCGGATGATATCGGATACATCCGCCATCCCCACTTAACAGGGGCGGCGTCGTGTCACTTTTTTTTTTTTAAACCCCGACGCAAACTGCTTTTCATCAAACAATGTCCAAGAAAAAAAAAAAAAAAATTTGCTCTTCCTCGGGGGCAGGAGGCTCTCGTGTAATCCAAAAAAAAAAAAAACAACAACAAAAAGCAAAAATTACAACAACAAATCAGATGTTGATACAACAGGAGGATGTTTCTCTATTCCAGCGGTGAGGCAGCGAGCTCCGGCGGATCCACTCAAATATGATTTTGCGCAACGTGGGCCCGCGATAACCCGCGGCTGTTTGGAAGCTCGCGATGAAATGGAAGCTGTGTTTGTTCCTGTGCGCTTGTCTCGGCGGGATTGTGGGGGAGTGCAGCCCCTCCCACAACCTACCTACCCACCCCACACCCCACCACCACCACCACACACCCCCACACCGCCTCCCACGCCGCCGCCACCACCCACGCAGACGGATGCAACGAAGGTGTGTAGGCAGTCGCGTTCCTCCGACTCACCGGTGAGGAACGTCAAATGAAAGACGCCAGAAACATGAGGGTGGAACCGCAGGCCCGGTCCGAATTTGAGGGAAACGTAATTCACGCTGATTAGGTAGGCAGGTAGATAGGTTGGTAGACAGGTAGGTAGATAGGTAGATATATTGATACACTGGTAGGTGAGTAGGTGGATGTATTGATACCTATGTACAACTAGATGGTAGAACATAGATAGGTAGAAAGATAGGTGGGGAGGTGGATATATTGGTACCAGGGCTGTCAGCGTTAACGTTAATCGCGATTAGATCAATCCACAACACGTTCATTTTTTATTTAATCGCAAGCGCCTTTTTGTCCCTTCTGCTGGCCCGTAGTCGTACTCCTCTTTAGCGCCATGCTTGTTGTTTTTTCCTGAAGTAAACACCACGATGGAGAGAGAGAGTGCTACCGGACTTTTGAGCGGCTCGTTCAACTTTAAAAAAACAAAAAAACAAACTTCCAGACGGTTCAGTTGACAAGTCAAAAGCAAAATGCCACCTTTGTCAAAAGGAGTTTAAGTACCGCCGCAGTACATCGACTTTGAGTTACCACCTCCAGCCAGGCGAACCCCGACTCCGCCAAAATACCACTTTGGAGTGCGCGAGTCGGCGGAGACCGATGGATGAAAGTGGAAGAAGATGACTAAAGCGATCGATAAATGGGTGGTTAATACTTGGAAGTTGTTTCCTACCGCTAAGTCATGAATTCATGACCACACTTGTAGCATTTTGTTTGCATGGTACTTTATTTGAAGTAGACAGTGTATTCAGTTGGTCTACATGGTACTTATTTTTTTTTAGACAGAATGCAAAAGGTCGAAAAGGAAATTCTTTGTGTTCATTTGATTCCCAATTAAGACACAATGGTAAGAAATGATTGACATTATGGGCTGAAAACTGCCTTGAAATGCGAAATAACAGAATTTTAAACATGCAACCCGAAACGCGATTAATCGCCATTAACTATGGAAATTATGCGATTAATTGGGATTAAAAAAATAATCGTTTGACAGCCCTAATTGATACATAGGTTGGTAGACAGATACATAGCTAAGAGGGGGAATATACTGATTCCTATGTAGAGCTAGATGGTAGATGTTAACGTAGGAAGGTAGCTAGGTAGAAAGATTGGTGGGTAGGTGGATATATTGATAACTATGTATCAATATATCCATTCAATCAGTGACGATGGTGACTGTTGGTTAGCAGAAGACGCCCGTTTGTGGTTGGGTGGTTAGCGTTCGTGGCAGCCAGGCGTGGGAGTGCTGAAAACCCTGATTCAGAAATGTCCAGTTGCACAGCGAATGGGGTTTCTTTGAGGGCGGAGCTGCAACATGACGTTGCGCGGCTAACGCACCTTTGGTTATCACTCGTGTGGATTCTAGCCTCTAAGTTAGAACGTTAGAATTGCGTCATCAGCCTTTAGATCGTTCATGGAGCAGTTCATTGATTTTCAGCTTTTTAGCTGATCGTCAGCTACTTCTCGTGATCGATGAGTCGTTGCGCAACGGAAACTCTCACTGGAAACGCCGATTGACATTTCCCCCCCCTCGCCATTTTCTTGTAATTTATCATCAAAATAATGAACAGCTAATCAGCGGCAACACCAATCGCCGCCGCCGGCGCGAAACTCCTCGCGATTTTACGTTAAAATAGAGACCGCATGAGGCTTCCAGCTGCAATTTTTTTCTTTTTTTTCTGCTTTTGAAGATAACCATAATGGGGCCCTAAAGGTTTAGAAAACAGCCCGGTGCTGGAAATTGACATTCAGCACGCGGCGCCGCGCTCAGCCGCCTCAGCCGCCTCAGCCTTGTCATGTGACGCACCATTTTTCTTTCATACCTATAAAGGGAGGGGGAAGAAAGAAAAAAAAAAACTACAACTGTCCAAGAAATTTGCCCAGAAAGCTGAGAGAAAGCGCGGTTTCAATTTGTCTTTTAAATGACGCCTGTCACACGGCTTTGTTTATTTCTGCAGGGGGAAATAAAAATAAATAATAAAATACAAAAAAAAAAAAAAAAAAATCAGCTGGAGTCTTTTTGCTCAGCCGCTTTGATGGGGAGAAAAAAAATAAGAAAAAAGGTTAGAAAAGTGACCGTTCAAGTGAGGGAGGAGAGACGCCGCCGGCTCACGTTCATGTCCTCTTTCCGTCATAACTGCAGAACTACTGAACTGCGAAAAAGAAATGTTAAAAAAAAAACAAAAAAAAAATGTGAAACAGCGGCGGCGTTAATATCTTATTAGTGGAGCGGAAGGCCGGAGCGGCGGGCGCTCGCCGTCAGACTCCTGGACGCCGGCCAGGTCATTTTCCCCCCTTGAAAATGATGGAAACATGCTCCCGTTATCAAAGAGCCGGCGTTGACCTTGTCCCAGATAAGGAGATTACAGGAGAGTCATCAGGGTCGCGTCTCCGTGGCCATGTTGGCTTTTTGTTAAAAGAGCAAATAGACCCCGAATAGAAAAAAAAAAAAAAAAGAACATGGAGGATGGATGACTTTGCAGTATCTTTTTAAGCCGGCGTCTCCGGTGACGGCGACGGTGTTTCGCAGGAGTAAATCAGTAAAATGTTAAGCCCCCTGTCAGGTTTGCTACTAATTTATCTAATCACATTGACTCATTTGCAAGGATTTTCTTGTTTGGTTTTTTTTTTGGGGAATGATTTTCTTAATTAGACCTGGACCGGGTCCAGTCCTGCCGCCCGCTCTGCCGGCGCGTCGTCTTATTTTCTGCGGATTTATCAAGGGCGTCTATTGTCCTGTCAGAGCGCGACGTGCGTGGAGGCAGCAGAATTGAGCCGGACAGGTCCGGCTGGCAGATAAGTGACATGAGGAAAAACGGTCTGAAACAGGATTAAAAGCTGTTTTTTTTTTTTTTGTTTTTTTTTTTTTCACTTGAAATTAAAAGAATTACAAGCATAAAGGAGGTTTATGAAAAACTGCCAGGCGGATTTTTCATACGGTGGAACAGGAGCTAAAGCAGAGGCCCTATCAAATTTTAGGGCGGCGACGTTAATAATGACACCCTGAGGCCTGTCGGTGCTTAAAAATTAACGTTCAGAGGATGCACTTTTTTTTTTCTTTTTTTTTACAGTGTACAACTGCCCAACATTAATTTGCCACAGATGTTTCCAGCTCCGACTCGGTTATGAACGGACTCGGGATGCTCCCTGTTGCATTCGGTCGCTCTGACCCGGAACCAAGCAGAAAGCAGCTGAACCTAAGCAGCGAATCCCGTCTGACGTGGGGGCAGTTTGGAGCAACAAAAAAAACAACCTTAAAGTAGCTCTCCCGCCGCACCTTTAAAACGTGGCTTTCCAGCTCGACGAGAGCTGACAAGCATCATCGCACATCACTAAACCCGGAATTTTGTCGGCGTCAGGCAGGAGGAGGGAGGCGAGGGGACGCCTTTAACTCGCTCATACTTCAGTGTTTTTTTTTTGTTTTTTTTTTCCTCTCCTCTTCCCCGAGGTCAATGAAATGATGATGAGACAGTGTATCAAAGGCATTTTTCATAGCCGGCTCCACCGCCGGCTACATTGAAGCGTGTGCCGAGTGGAAGGTTTCCTGCAGCTACCAGAAACCTGCAGGTTTTTTTTTTGTTTTTTTTATTCAAGAAATGGTGGATGAGGCCAGAAACAAAACTATGTTTTTTTGCAAACGAAATAACTTCCTCGCCGCCATTCTGCACCTGCTTTCCTGCTTATTTCATTTTTTTTAATTGTGGGATCGAGTAAGAGTCTCCCTCGGGTAAACCAGCCGAGCCGCCGGTGTTGCCACTCCATGCTAATACCTCCGCTCATTCTCTGAAGCCGGCGACGCGTCAACAAGGTTTTTCTAAAATCTTAACCGATTTCCTGAACGGGAGAGCTCACACACACACACACACACACACACGA
>CAAKHG010017950.1:0-15801 GCA_901007715.1 Dactylopterus volitans
GGACTGGCTGACTCCAAAGTAAAATGCATTACAGTAATCCAGCTGAGATGTAATGAAGGCATGGATTACTGTTTCAAAGTGCTGATGTGCAAGGAAAGGCTTTGCCTTTGCCAGCTGCCTTACCTGAAAAAAGCTGGACTTCACTACTGGACTAATTTACCGATCCGATTTAAAATCACTGTCCATCTTAAAACCCAAGTTTGTCACCGTTTGCATTACATAATCTGCCAGAGGGCCCAGGTTAATAGAGTAGAATAGAATAGAATAGAATAGAATAGAATAGAATAGAATAGAATAGAATAGAATAGAATAGAATAGAACTTTATTGTCATTGTAACATGTACAACGAAATTAAAATTCAAAAGAAAAAACAGCTAAATAAATAAGCACAAACACACCCAACCATACATACATTCTGTCATTGCACAATCCCTTATTGCACTTAAGCATGTATTACTCTTTGTATTGCACTTCAAATTATTTTTTTAGTTGCATTGAGTGCCGTTATTGCTGTCGGATAAAAACTGTTTATGAATCTGTTTGACCTTGTCTTAATTGATCTGTACCGTCTGCCTGACGGCAACAGTTCAAACAGGGTGTGTCCAGGGTGAGAAGTGTCCTTTATAATGTTTTGAGTTTTTTTGAGACAGCGGGAACTGTGTAGGTCTTCCAATGTGGGGAGGGGGCAGCCAATGATAGGAGGGGGTACACAAGAGTCACTGGGACCAAACACCATCACTTCTGTTTTCTTTTTGTTAAAATTTAAAAGGTTCAAAGCCATCCAGGCTTTGATGTCTTCAAGACATGACAGCAGTGGTGTAATGGAGAAAGCACTTTTCCTTTTCATTTTTTTTTTTTCCAATTTCCTGTAGAACTGGGCCTCCTGCACAAAATGGAACCACAGAATGATATCTAGGTCGGCAGCCGGACACTGTTGTGATAACGCCACTAATTTCTAAAAGTGGACTAGAGGAATGATTTAACATTTTGAAATAAACACAGAGATAACACGGCAGCAAGGCACAAATAACTTTAACCCTGATTTTGACTAAGACATGGCTGAACCGCAGCATTCCGAATGCCACTGAGCTAACAGACTGCTCTCTGCAATGTATAAACAGGTCATCCCTGAAAAAAGCCTTCAATGTTAATTTCTTCTTTGTGCTTTAAAAATTCAGAATACATAATGTTTCACCATGTATCTCAGACAGTTACTGTTGAAGTTACAAGTGATAATGCTAACAACCACCATATTGCTATTTTGGTGAGTGAGCCTAGTTGTTTGTGTCATTGCCATGTAATGTAAGGACAGATCTTCTGAAAGAGCACTGGAGGGAGGGATGATCTTTCAACAGAGTTCACCCTTCAAAAAAGAAATCAGAAACACTCCAGGTCAAGAGGCAAAGAACAGTCAATTTCATATACATGTTATTACTGTATGCATCATGAGGGCTGGAACAAAAGACTTACAGTATATGATTGGTTTGACTGGATCACTATAAATGCTTGATGTGTCACTGGTAATACATTCACAGTTTTGCCATTACAAAATAGTATCAATATTTTTTGCTTATTGTTAGGATCGATCCATCTATCAATCCTGATGGTAAAGTATTACCTCGAAGGTCCAGATAGATTGAGGCTGTTACTGTCACAAAGAAGAAGATGACACTGGGCTCCTATAAATAGATGACAGAAAATAGCTTCGGGCTCTAGATATAACAAGGAGTCTCAGTAATATATTTGCTGTAATGCAGTATGAGCTGCATAAAGGCTGGCACCTACTGTCAATCTAGATCCAGATAAACTAATCAGCAGGCCTTGAAGATGACCCCAAAGAACAGTCTTAATGTCCTGGAATGAAACAGGACAAAGCTTGTTTTTTCCAAGAAAAAGGACTTAAATATATATATATATATATATATATATATATATATATATATATATATATATATATATATATATATATATATATATATATATATATATATATATATATATATAATGACTTTATGCCGGTTGTCCAGATCTAAATGTGCTATGCCTGTTTTATCAAAACGTATGACATAATAGCTTGCCAAAATAATCATTTAAATAACGATGAGTAAGTAGTGTCAGTTTCTAAGCAACACACACACACACACACACACACACACACACACACACACACACACACACACACACACACACACACACTGCGTCATCTCCTGTAGTCAGATGGCCTGAAAGCATCTGATTCAGCGTTCCCTGCCAGTTGCGCGCAGAGAGGGCTGCATCGTTGAAATCCTCGGGGGTGGGGGGTTAACGGACAGAATAAACACGGATGAGATCACAGCTTATAAAAAGTTATTTAATACCAAACGGCCTCACACAGATGAGGCTTGCTTCGTTGGCGTATTACATTGGACATTATCAGATTCGCTGCGACCGGGGTGCCGTGCATAAAATAAAAGGGAAACAGCAACGGCAACTGATGCCTTGTTCACTATCATAGGGAAAGAAAGATTTGACAAGGAAGATGGACTCTCTCGGGTGTCGTAACGCATGCAGATCATCGGTCACCTGTTGAAGTTGCCTGCACTGAGGTGTGTTACGCTTTGCTTTCAAACACGAAGATCGGAAACGCCTTCTACCAGATGTCCTCCGGTCTGTAAGATGCGTTGATTCCCCGTTATGTTGTATGATGAGCGCCGAACTGGGGCGCGTTTCGCTCAACACACCGTTGAACTCGGGCGGCCGAGCTCTCTCTGCGAACGTCCGGAGGCTCCACAACGCTCTCAACCTACTGCTCAGCGACCTGGAGCGACAGCAGTTCATCCATTGTCTCAATGTTTACCACGCCAAGCGCAACGTCTTCGATCTGGTCCAGACTCTCAAAGTGATTCTCAACACGCCCGACAAAAGGCAACTGCTACCCATGCTGCGCCTGGTCATCCCCCGCTCCGACCAGCTGCTGTTTGACCAGTACACCTCCGAAGGACTCTATCTGAAGACAGACCTGCTCCTCAGCAATGGCAAAGCGGAGGGGTTTGCAGACGAGGACGATACGATCCTGCAAGAATATGTCAGTTCCATTCGTGAGCAGACGCTCATCCCGGGCTGTCATGACGGCTTCAGTGGCTCTCTGGAACAGTGGGCTCCGATGGCACCCTCGGTATTCGAGAGCCGATTTGGCGAGGTGCGCAAAGTTACCCTCACGAGATCCAGGAGCAACGAGAGTCTGGGCTTCAGCATCCGCGGGGGTTCGGAGCACGGTGTGGGTATCTATGTGTCCTTGGTGGAGCCTGGCTCATCGGCCGAGAGAGAAGGACTGAGAGTCGGCGACCACATAGTGACCGTGAACGATCTAATGTTCGACAACGTAAACCACATACAGGCGGTGAAGGTAGGAACGCATGTGAGCGCGTCCACAAGTTACAGATGGACTAGATATAATTTATATCAATTTCTAAATAAATATACGACGGAGAATAATTCGTTTGTACTGACTGTGAACTCGTTCATTTATACAGTACATGATCTCATGTGTAAAATAAGTGTATGCCTCAGGCAACATGTATTATGACAGAGGCACAATGTAATGCTGCCCTATATAATAGAAGTGACAATGCTGTGCCCTTAGTCTATCCACTTTCTCTATTAATTCTCCTACTCCACTTGAGAGGGGCTTAATGCTCTGTGGCCCCTGGCACATTCTGCCAAGATGTGCTCCTTCACATTTTCAGAGGCAGTTGGAAAAAATGCAGTTCCCTTTTAGACAACAAAGATCATAAAAAAAACAGCAACAAATGGAAGATAATCACAATTTCACATCACATGCACCAAGGCCATCAGTTATGAATGATATTTATTCTCAGAAAACTATATAGAGGGCTTCAGTGCTTGATGAGTCCATAATGTGCTTTTTTGGTTTTCCTGTCCTTTAGTGTGTTGAATAGATTTTAGTGCATATAAAAGCTGTGTCAAATTGCAAAACAACATGACAAACCATGAACCTACTCAGTAGCTTGCGCCTGCTTGTTTTCACATGTGTCTCTTGGATTATGAAAACAAAAAACTACCAAGCTGAGTGTGGACCATGAGACAAGGATAAACTGTGTTTAGTATTGTGATTTTTGTCTTAGCTGCTAGCCAGCCGTTATGGTGACCACAGCAGCAAAACACACAAATAATTGTGTGTGTGTGTGTGTGTGTGTGTGTGTGTGTGTGTGTGCGTGTGCGCGGGTGTGTGTGCGCGGGTGTGTGTGTGTGTGTGCACGCGTGTGTGTGTTTGTGAAGGGGGTGGTGGGTGTAGAGGATGAGCATTGGCAAAATATAGCCCAATGGCCAAAGCAACTAACCTATGGACGATCTCTATTGCTATATGGCCCGCAATGTTCTCAAAGGAAAAAAAAATGATGCCTCAAGAAACAATTAGAAGGTTGTGATACTACTGAAATCTCAAGGTGAATAATTAATTATAGTGAGTCTGGACTGCTGCATAGCTATTCCAACAGAGGCTGCCACCAATGTTTAGTATGGTTTAATGGCCTCAATTTAACTCTTGCTAACCTGAAGTTACAAGTATGTATTTGCATACAAGGGATCAACAGCAGGTTTGAAACAATAAAATGATTTCTTGCCAGTTGACACTGTGGTATGTAAATAATGTAAATAATGCTCTCCATGATTGTAGGTTGATACAAAGCTTTAAAGAAAACAACAATAATCAACATTTCTAACAAAAGTTATTTGTTAGTAAAACAAGTACACAGGTCTTCTGGGCTGGCAAGTCTATTATTGCAACAGTCTATCATACTCATGCAGTTTAACATAAATCAGCACGATGTGTTTCAAATTTGATTTCAAATGTCCAATAATTTTTCTTATCTCATCTAAATCAGAATGGAGTAAACTGCTGTCCACTCCTGCTTTAGGTACACAGAATTAAATTTAAGAACAAAGCTGGCTGGCAATCATGCATTGCCAGAGTTAGGGTGATGAAGCCATCAACTTCATTTTCCCTCACTCCATTGCAATTTACATCCCACCGTGACTAATTCATCTGGACGTAAAGAAGATTAGAATTAGAATTATCCCTTGTCATGACAAACTTTCACATGAAATTTGCTGATGTGTTTAGTTGATATATAAGTAAACGACTGTTGATGATTTTAAGCAGAAATTATGTTCTTCTAATTGATTTTTCCTTTGTATTGGATTCAAGTCCAAAACACAGTTTGAACTAAGTTGAATAAGCGAGCGGGTCTATGTGATACTTCTTCTCCTACATGCAAAACAGTCGGCAGAGTCTTGACTTTGGGGATACTCAAGCCATAGATACTGTTTGCAACATTTGCTGTTGCACTTGTTCCGGTGCCTTGCATGATTCGGGGAAATACCTAATAAACAATCCAGTCAGTCCTTTAGCTGGAGGCTAAAGGACTGACTGTCAATCAATGGATTACAGCATAATCTCATGTGACAAGGCCTGCACATGAGCGAGAGTGTTACAAAGTTCATTTAGAAGAATTAGTTACATAGTATGTTACATAGTATGTTGTCAGTTTTACAAATTATGGGATCAAACAAAGCACTCACAATGCTGTGTAGATTTAAAGATTAAATGTCAAAACATGTGAAGTGACATATGAAGAGTCTCTCGATTTTCAGTGTGAGCATTACTGATAGGTCCCCTTTCCTTTGTCATGATTTGCCCTTAGATCAAAGTGTTGGGTTTATTCTGTATTTGCAAATGAATAACATACACTCTGGGGAAAAGTGGACCATACAGTTTATCTCAAGGAAATTGAATCGAAGCAACTGGACTTGTTATTTGTCTTAGGAAGACGTTTCACCTGGTCATATGCGAGCATGAACTGATGAAACCTCTTGGATGAGAGGTGAAACGTCTTCCTAAGACAAATAACAAGTCCAGTTGCTTCGATTCAATTTCCTTGAGATAACCATGACCTGGGCAAGTGAGAATATTCACAGGCTGACCATACATTTTAAGATAAATCAAATATGAGTAAACAGCAACTTCAGGTAACTGTTCATGGGGGAGACATTTGGCAGTAACAGAACTTGGCATACCATGATGAGCAGGTTGAGCTCCAGACACCCTTGGATCACATTAATTTCTCACTATTTCGTCCTTTTCTAGGTGTGGCTGGTTTGCTGAAGTTGATGCTAAAGTGTCTTTGATACTAGAAAGACAGATGTTTTGCTCTAGATATTTTGTTTTGTGTGTTTTGAAAAAGTGAAACCAAGCTGTTGAAAATATGCAGTACATATGTCTGGGCTTTTTCACTGCTGCTGCTGCTGGCAGTAGCTGGGCTGTTCTGACTCCATTTGTTTTCAAAGAGAAGCTTGCTAATCTCTTATCCCTGGGGAAAATGCAATTCAAACAAACAATCAATAGCTATAACTGCACTGACAAACAGGATCATTGTTGAACTGGGATAGAATCAATGTGTGAAATACAGGAGTCATTAAATAACAGCTTTGAGCCTTTTTAATGTTAAAAAAGCAAATAAAGAAACTCTCTTTACAGTATCTGCACAGGTTTACTTTACATAAGTGCTGATAGCTTTGGTCATTTTTAATAAATATACAATGAAACTATTACAGTAAACACTTTTGTGGCATTTGAATACAATTTGCTCAGCCATTGCATGTTTAAAATGTGAAATAAAACTTCTTATAAGCTAAATGATACAATCGACAAACAAAATGTCTTATATCTCCAGGAGAGAAAAAAATATATATGTGAAAAGCTTATTGAATCTAGTTCAAGTATGGTAACATTGAAGTCACAATATTCATGGACCGTCAGTCTCACACAGCCTAAGTTCGACCATTGCTATAATAGTTGGAAATGTAAAATTGGCCTTAAATCCTCATTTCAATTATTATTATGGGTAGATTGCCAAAACTAAAAAAAATCAAATAATTTGGTTAATGGAGGTTATTCAGTTGAAGAGCAAGAAATATCTTGTTTTTAAATTGGTATTGGATAAATATGTTATTTGTGTTTCTTTAACAAAAATAACATAACATTGTATGGCTCTGTTGGAATATTTTAATCAACTATTATTGTAAATTCATTTCAATAAAACTTAAGCTTTTTTAGGGATATGAGGCACGTGAGGACTCCAAAAAATTACATCTGTATAAGCAATCATACCATTAAAAGTCTTTGCAGTTGTATTGTGGAAGTAGAGAGAGAACAAGGATACTAGAAGAGAGAGCTGTGTCTTATCTACAATAATGGGCAGGGATTAGGGTTAGGGTTAGACAACCTACTCACTCGGGACATTTTGGGGCTCAGTATCCTGCTCAAGGACACTTCAAAATTCTCTGCCCGAACTGAGAATTGAACCAGTCACCTTTCGGTTACTAGACGGCCACTGCACCAGCTGAGATATGCAACATGAGTCCTGTCTTTTGTTGCAGTTATAGTTTGAAAGAAAATAAAAAAAATTGAAAATGTAAAGGGGCGGTGGTTAGCACCGTTGCCTCATAGCAAGAAGGTCGCAGGTTCGACTCCCGGTCTTTCTATGTGGAGTTCGCATGCTCTCCCCGTGTCTGCGTGGGTTCTCTCCGGGTACTCTGGCTTCCTCCCACCTCAAAAAAGCATGCTGAGGTTAACTGGCTACTCTAAATTGCCCATAGGTGTGCGTGCGAGTGTGAGTGGTTGTATGTCTTTCATGTGGCCCTGCAATGAGCTGGCGTTTCGTCCAGGGTGTACCCCGCCGTTCGCCCAATCGACAGCTGGGATCGGCTCCAGCACGACCGCAATCCGGAATAGTCGGAATAAGCGGAAGACATGAATGAATGAAAATGTAAAGTGGACAAGTAAACACTAATAAAATAAAATAAAATAAAACATGAATCTGAAAAATAGCAGAACATGTTCTCTTTAATATATACCAACATGCAAACCATTTCTGTTGTGAATGCATATTGATACAGATGCATGTAATTTCCCATTTTCATACCTGTCACTGTCACCCACCAGTACAGCCCATTCTCTTTGATCAGGATGTTGAGTCACACAATTTGCTGTCATTGATAGGGCTTAGCGCTATGGCCTACAATTTATATCAAGATATAATAGACAGTAATGGTATGAATCACAGCACATTAGCTTTTATAAAAAAAAACAAAAAAAAATCAGTATTTTGTTTTGTACAACAATTAAAAATTGGAGTGTGACGGTTGCCTTTTCCTGGATAATGCTTGTTCTTTTGGTCTGGGGTTTACATCCTTTGTGAAGCACAAAGGATATAAATTAGATATACCATAAAACTGAAAAACCCAAAATTACCAGAATACTTAATAATTATCACTCAATTTCAAAATAAAATATCTGGCACACAAAATAAAACCACAAAAATTCCATCTTAATATAACAAATCAAAACACAATGAACATAAAATACCCCAACCTCAAATGTCCAGTAGGAGTTATCCCAAAAAACAGTTCAACGCAAAGATTCAATTTTGGTTCACCCGACAAAAGAAAAACAGTTCAGTTTTTATAATTTCAACAAAAGGGCAGTTTGTTCATTCAATTTTCAACCACAACAAAAAATTTGATTCATACAGCCCAGAAAGTTCAGTCTTGGAAAAAAATACATAAAGCTATGCCTCCCTTGCTCCAAACAGACTGCTCCTGGTGGGTAGGCAATGGAATCCGGTCCCGGATTTTTAGCTGATCCAAGGTAACTCCGGTAATGAAAACGGCGGTAACTGAGCAGAGGAAGCTGCTATTTCGTGGTGGATTTTAACCAAAGGAACATACAAATGACGGATGCACAAATGAGGGGTTAACAACCTCACTTTTGCTGAGCATGCGTTGACCTGTGTGCTCCGTTCGCCAGTTCACCTACACTGCTTCTTTTCACCTGCACTGTCTCTGTCACTGTCTGTCTCTCACACTGGCTAGTTACGCCATCTGAGCTGTGGTGTGAAACTGCAGCGCATCGGGGAAGGCAGTGTGCCTCTGACGTCATGGGAAACGCAACCATGCAACAGCTGATGAAGGTAAACATGGTTATCACAAGAGTATATCATGTTTTGCAGATGAATCACTGGCAGAATCCGTGGTATATCAGTGAAAACATGTTATATATGTTTTTACATATGTTAGAGACATCGCCCAGATGTGCCAATCACCAGAGCCCACCAAAAGAAAAAGGAGTCCAACAATGTAGTCCAGCTTTTTTTTAAAGAACCCTCAACATGTGAAAGCAGACCGGGCCAGTTACTCAGAAATTATGGAGACTATTGACCATTAATTGAATTTTCATTACATTTCAACCATGTAACAATTTCCCATCCTGTGCACTCATTAGCCAGTTCTTGGTTCCTGCCATTTATAGGCACACACAAGCCTTGACTGAGTTATGTGAAAGTATGTTAAGATTTAAATGTTTAACAATGAATGATGCTTCCCAGTTCTGTAGAGGATTATGACCTATTGTCTTTCATACAAATGACTCTGAAGATTGTATATTGTTCATTGTTTACCGTTGAATACAATACAGGCTGCAACAATCCTCTCAGTTCTAAACAATTGTATGTCGTGCTACTGTCTTTTGTAAAAAGAAGAATGAAAAGAAACCTAAAGTTATGCATTTGGGACTTTGTTTTTTTTTCTTCCGTTGTACCAAACATAATAACCCGTGACCTCAGTGTTCCCTTTCTACAAAATGTTCCCCTGCAATTCTCTTTTTTACTTTAAAAAATAGTTGTTAATAGTAGTTTTTTTTTTTTTTTACATTGCTTGTCCTCATTAGTATCTGTGTATTTTATATGTATTACAGCGTATTATGTATATTTATGGTATTTAAGTTCTTACTTTTGTAAATCCGGCCCAAACATAGCTGTTAACAGCTGTATTTTTGAGTATGTATATACAGTATGTCTAAATGAAATGTTCTTGATGGAGAGTGAGTGCTCTCATTTTCCATCTGTGATTCTTTGTCCTGCTTTCTTTGTGATTCTGCAAAATATGCAGAGGGTTATTGACTATACAGTCTCATTTTTTCTCATCGTCATCCTCCAAACTTGTAACCATGATTCTGTTGAGCACGAGTATTGTTAGATAACTGGTTTGCTTGTTAGCTTACCACAAATCTCTTGCTCTGTGCCTCGATGAGCAACTTGCCAGGGTTTTTGGGCATTTCTGCAAAATCTCTACTATGTTTGACATCTTTGTTATTTAAGATGTTGTGTTTTATTCCTGTTTTTATGGCAACTGGTTTTGCCAGTGGTGCTGTCTGACTGCTAGCAATGGCTGTTCACTGACACTCCACAATGGAAGAAACTACCGGATAACAGACATTGTGAAAAAAGGTTTAAGATAAAGTGCAACAATTTTAAAGAAGTGACTATCAAAAAGTAACAAGTAGTCATTGAGACGCTGGTGTGGAAGTCTGTTTGACATGCCTGGTTATAATTGTTTTTTGTAGACGTACACATAAAACAGCATTGATGCAACTTGATGATACGAAAGGATGTAAACAGAATCAGATTTGAATCTGCTTGAATTAAATCCAAAGCCGAGTTAAGTGTTGTATCTTTAGTGTTATCTGTTCCTGCAGTATGAGAATCCTGTGGTCTCCGGTGATAGTTCTGTTGTTTTGGAATTCTGCTATATTAGAAATATTGTTAGATTGTAATTTGTTTACCTTTATTATGGACATGCCTCAAGTAGAATTGTTTTAGAATTTTATTATACAGTATTGACTAACAGTCAACCTATGTTTCCACAGTTGATTTTGAACCTTTACAAAAAGCTTTAGATTTCTGTGATTGATCGTTATTGGCTGATACAAATCCTCATCAGAGCACTCTTACAATTAAGCAATTGTTTGAATTCACTCTACGATATCACAATATATTCTGATATTGGTTAGTTGTAATATTTATCAGCTGTATAATGCGGTACAGGGCGACACGGTGGTGCGGTGGTTAGCACTGTTGCCTCATAGCAAGAAGGGTCGCAGGTTTGACTGTGATCTTTCTTAGCGAGAAGGTCGCAGGTTCGATTCCCAGCCTGAGATCTTTCTATGTGGAGTTTGCATGATCTCACCGTGTCTGTGTGGGTTTTCTCCGGGTACTCCGGCTTCCTCCACTTCCAAAAGTGGTGTGTGAGTGGTTGTTTGTCCTGTCAAGTGCGATGAGCTGACGACTCGTCCAGGGTGTACCCGGCTGTTCACCCGTTGTCAGCTGGGATCGGCTTCGGCACAACCGTGACCCATAACTGGAATAAGCAGCAGAAGAAGATGAGATGAGATTATGCAGTACATTATTATATATAATTACATAATAGTATGCTATAAATTATAATCATCACTGGCAGTTTGAAACAGATATACACATATTGTGCCTAATTGCAGTCAAAACTACTGTAGCTTGAAGCACTAAAATTCAAGACCTATAGTCGTCAGTGCAATGTGGAGTCTGCCTTTTTGCATGAATCGCTGGGTCAAGAGCTGTCACCTTTATTTGATGTGCCACATTGCAAAGTCCTCTTTTTTGCTTCTCAGACCTCAACTAAATCAGACTATAAGTCTGCAAATGTATTTACTGTCACAAACATGAACTCTGTGCTATGGTGCACAGGTGTACTTCCAAAACCTAAAAAAGGGGAAAGAATCATGCATTTTCCTGCTACTTTGCCATACAAAAATAATACTCATAAGCACAACTTAAAAAAGACTCTGAATATTCTGAAATGTTGTGACATATTGTGAATTCAGTACTTTTATTATCAAAATGTCAAATTCTTTTCTCTCGATTTTCCTGAACTCCTTTTGGCTTGATTGGTTAGCTCATGAGATCACTAGTGATTGAGTTAAGCTAATCTTAAGAAGCAAGCTTTCGACAACTTTGCCTCAAATAGAAAGCACCATAAAATGCTTGACATAGAGTAATTGTGCCCTCATGGAAAACTCCTTTTCACCTTGGTGAAAGGACCTTGGTGAAAGGACCAGAGTTTCCTGTGCCTGGGACAGCAGGTTTGGTACTTGGAACAACTGAGTAGCAATGTCATATGATCCCAATATGCGGCCACCATAACAAGTCTCACCTTCTCCATTATTACTCTCTGCAGGAGGGATGGAAAAAAGCTGGACTGATGAAATTGAATAGCTTTGCCTTGACTCGCCTTGGACGAGCTGCTGGTCCAAGGCGAGCCTCAGCCAGCCCTAACTATAAACTCTGTCAAAAAGGAAAGTTTTAAGCCTGCTCTTAAATGTAGAGAGGGTGTCTGCCCCCCTAACCAACGCTGGAAGATGGTTCCACAGGAGAGGAGCCTGATAACTGAAGGTTCTGCCTCCAAATCTACTTTTAGGGATTCTGGGAACCACAACTAAGCATTCTGGGAGACAATGACCCTAAATTACCCCATCACTCTTGCCTTGCCACGTCAGTACAATCACCTTGATTGAAACCAGGTGACCCCTGATTATGTCCTTGCACCTCAGCCGCTTGAAACGAGTTGCCTGCAGTAGTTCTCTGCCTCACCGGCCCGTACTTTCAGCAGAAGCAGCCAGTACCCCTACGAGCTGTTGATGCTGTTTGACAAAAGGAACTCCATTGCAATGCTGTTTTTGTCTCTTGGTTAATTCAGTTGAACTTTTTTCTTTCAATTTGCTTGTATCTTTGGCTGAGTCTAAAACCCCTAAGAGTGTTTTTTTTCTTCTTTTTTGGGTAGTTGGTGTTGGAAAGGAGCTACCTTTTGCCCTTTTTTTGTTGAAGTGTGATGGTGGTCGAGGCTGCACTTGAATTTGGGCATTTCTGGATCCCTAGTTACCAATTAGCAAGCTAGGAGGACCTTGCAGATGGTGGCTCACTGGGTTGTGGGCCTCCCTGCTTTAGGGTCCCAAAGACATTCAGTATTTTGTGTTGTGAAATTCCTTGTTATGGAGACTAAACGATGTTTTGCTGTGCATTCTAACCCATGAGCTCTCTTTTTGCAGTGTGAATGTAACTTTTCCTCCATACTGACCAGGTGACTCCCATTTCCTCACCCCCGCTGCCCCCCTGTGGGCTCCCTGGCAGCCCCCCTCCTTGCACTGATAGTAGGTGGTTTTACAATTGTCCTTTCAACATTTATTATTTGGTTCTACCTTTACAATTTTAACCAGGTCCCTTTTTAGGCTTCTTTTTAAATCATTGATAGTTTTAATAAATATTATTGTGAAGCTGGAAACTTATGTCTGTTCCTGTTCCTGAAGTGCTATTGGTATTTCCTGGGTGAGATTCTCAGGGGTTACAGTGGCCCGTCACACATAATTCATTGAATTTATTATTATTTAATTTATTAACAGAATAACTTTTGAGACTGATTTGTAACATTGGTTATCTGGTGCCCCAAGGTGGATTTAATGTAATATTAAAGCCTATTATTCTTTTATAGTAAATATTAATATCTCAATATTAATAGTTTACTAATAACTAACAATAATAATAATTAAAGCACAGGATTTATGAGGCCTGTGTGCAAGGCCTATGATATCAACACTGCCCGACAGAGTGAGCTCAACAAATGATGCCCCCTGGCTGGCCATTGAGCTCCGCATACAACACCCCTGTATTGTTTTCCACAGCAACCATCCTTTAACTTAACCTCTTTATTGATGTTGCATAAATGTTCCAAAATCCGATCAAGACAATCATTTGACTTTTTACCTTACACTGTAACTGTCACTTTAGTTTACAATTCATTGCAATTAAGCACTTTTGAGATCAATAAGTTTGGTTTGTCTCATTTAGATTGTTCTTGTTCAGCAGAAATTCTTTGAACTATTCTGTTTGAACACTTATTTAAAATGTTTTATAGAAAAAGCTTCGCTCTGATTAGCACTGTACCTGCCAGGACCAGCCATAAAAATGCTGACACATCATAGCTTCTAATGAGGACTGCTCTCACTCAACGAATTAGGTGGTTATACTAAAAAAAGACAACTTTCCTGACTTTTGCATTTCTACCTTGAGGTTTGAGCCAGCTGAATGTATAAGAGAGGTAAATAAAGAATTATATTCTGAATGAGTTCGCAATGAATAAATCACTATTTGACATTTTAAGATTAAGAGATGCATTTCTGGCTGTCAAGTAGTAGTATTAAATCCTTAATCTCCTTAAATATGCTTCAAACATATTGGATACTAGCCCTTTCAGATCAAAGTGTTCCTTTTTTAAATACTGTGCCAGTCTGAATATTCATATACATTAAGAAAGCTTAGGCATGTTGGCTTGGCTGCATTTTCAAAGAGAAACCTGATGACTGATATCGCCTGCAGTCTTACAGCCCCCATATTTGACGACATGCTTTTAAAAAGGGAAGGCTATGCTTATGGCATTGAATTTAAATATTAATCATACATTAAAAAACAAAGTTTGAAACACATCAAGTACAACATTTTTATTCATAATGCATCACATTCTAAATTCTCATCCCATGAAAACTCAAACAATAAATGACACTAAAACCATATTGACAACTTTGTTTTCTGAAAAGATTTTAACAATGAGCACCAAAAAAAGAACTACAGGAGGCACACACCTCTGCCAAGGCAAACATAATATGCTGTTTTCTGTTAAATTTGGATCATACTCCACACTTCACTAAACTTGATGAAACTCTAGTTTTGTGCAATCCCGTTGAGATTAAAGTTTAAAAATTGACCAATCAAAACAGAAACCCAATTAGACAGGGGAAATATGGACCCAAATGCAACACACAGGATGAAGGAACAAAAGATGCAAAAACGCTTAATAATGATGGTCCTCATCAAAAATACACTTCTCACAAAGAAGGCCAAAACAAAAATCCTCTGCTTCCAATAAGGTCAAAGTCCTCGGCAGGAAAAATCTAATACAAAATTCATTCATTCATTCACTGTCTTCCGCTTATTCCGGCTATTCCGGGTCGCGGTCGTGCTGGAGCCGATCCCAGCTGTCGAATGGGCGAGCGGTGGGGTACACCCTGGACGAGACGCCAGCTCATCGCAGGGCCACATGAAAGACATACAACCACTCACACTCTCACACACATGCACACCTAGGGGCAATTTAGAGTAGCCAGTTAACCTCAGCATGCTTTTGGAGGTGGGAGGAAGCCGGAGTACCCGGAGAGAACCCACGCAGACACTGGGAGAGCATGCCAACTCCACATAGAAAGACCCCAGGCCGGGAGTCGAACCTGCGACCTTCTTGCTATGAGGCAACGGTGCTAACCACCGCACCACCGTGTCGCCCAATACAAAATTATAACAAACAAAAAGAACCAGAAGCTGTGGTGTTTTGCGTCTTTGTATTATTTTTCTTGTATTATTTGTGTTGTGTTTTCTGTCCTGTGTGTTTTCTTTCTTTTCCTGCAGGCTCTGGGGCACGGTGGGAGATGGAGACCGGTGTCCTGAGCTCTCACACCTAAGCACTATTTGGCTCGCTAATGCGCCCATTATCTACCTGCCCGACCTGCAGTTCAGTGCCGGATAATTCCTCTTGCTGACCACATGTGCTTCCCTGATTCCTCGTCTCGAGTCTCCCCACCCGTGCCTCAGCCTGCAGTTAACACTCCGTGTAAGTTCTTTTGCTACTTTGTATTCATTTTGTTTTTTCCCCGTTTGGGTGCTATTTCAGTTGTCACTTTTCCCTCTTTTTTTCAGAGGCGTTTTGTTTTCTCACTGATCATTTTTGAGCCTTACTATTTCTGTTGCTACTTGTCCCACGAGACATCCTTGGTTGAACTTTGTTGATACTTGGTTGTTACTTTGTTTAACTAGTTTCCCTCTCGTTGCAGTT
>CAAKHG010017951.1:0-15152 GCA_901007715.1 Dactylopterus volitans
GGAAAAAAACGGGGGGGGGGGGGGGGGGGGGGGGATAAAAAATCGCCATATTTTGCTGGTTCTTATCAAACTGTTGACGGCGAGACTGATAAACGAGCTTCACTTTGTTCTATTAGCAAAAGAGGAAAAATAGTGTTGGAGAAGCCCAAGCGTCATCCGGACACTTGGGTTTGTGTTGTGAGAGCCGCGACAACTGAACGTGATATTAAAAAGGCTCCTATTCTTTGCCTCACTGGCGAACTGCAGCAGCTGAGTTGAGGTTTACGTTAGCGGAGTGGGGGGGGGGACGGGGGACGGGGGCACGGGGGGGGCGCAGCACCTGCTTCCTGCAGCTGGTTTTCGGCGAGCGTGTTTTTCCTTCCAAGCAACCGTGCAAATCCGAGTGTGCTGTTCGGGCGGGGAGACATGCCGACCGACGCGGCGTCGCCAGTCAAGGAGAAGTGATGCGAGAAGTGGAAATGGCACCGCGGCAAATAAAGGGAATCCATGAGGAGTGATGTCAACTTGAGAAAATTAAAAAAAAAAAAAAAAGTCAGACCAGAACTAACAGATCTTTTGCGAGAACCCATTCGAGTGTTGGGAGAGTTATACCTGTTTCCCGGTCTGGTAATGACCCATTCATTTGAATCAGGTCATAAATGACAACACAAGTCATCTAATGACAATACTCTTCATATGCGATATTGCTAACGAGAAATACTGCAGCAACGGGTCTTTATAATACCCGATTCTGGATCACAAGGAAAACGAGACTTTTAAGTGTTTTAATATTCTGCTTTCCCCGTGTTCAAAATAAGAGTTTCAATGCCCGCTGAGCAACGTTAGCACGAATCTGCTGGCTTCTTTTCGACTTCCTCTTACCTACGATAAAAAGGCACGCTGCCTGGGAAAAATCACTTCAACTGTCTGTTTACTAACCTTTTGTCATGTGACGACAGCGGTTCAATACAAAGATGTCCTGTTTGGAACTGAATCACATATAAAAGTGCATGTGCCTTGCGCAAACATGCAATGTACAGGGTGCAATGTTAGCACATCCTGTAACTGTACTCAAGCCTATATTTATCATATTGATAATGCTTGTGTGTGTTACATGCTGCTCTCTTCCAAGAAGTACTTTACATTTCATTTCCACCTCTACTGATTTGTTATATGTTTGATTTGTATAGATATTGTTCATATCCTTTATGCTGTTCATATTGGGTCGATTTCTATTTTGTAATACTGATATATTCTTTGTAATATCTTGATATTTCCTTCCTGTATCTTTATATTTATACTGCCATGGAGCAACTGTGAAGACTCAATTTCCTCCGGGATTAATAAAGTATTCTGATTCGGATTCCGATGTTAAATAATAGCTTCGCCTGCCGTTTATGTGACCTCCTTCGATAAGTCGCTCCATCAAAACATTGCTGCAGAACGGACTTGCTTCATTTCCCTTTCGAAAAGGAACGACTCATCTGCAGCTTTCAGCTCTTTTTTTTTTTTTTTGGGAGATTTTGTCCGTCTTTTGGATGTGTTCAAACTGTGCAGCTCTGGAGGTGGTTAAAACTTTCTGGCTGTGGTCCGTTTTTCATGTTGTTTGCATCTGCGCTTGACGTGGGATTTTTTTTCCCGATAAAGATGCTTTTTAACACCAGATTGTTGTTCCCTTTCTCAAGAACCCTAAATCCTGACCCGACGCATCAACTTCCTTTCAAATATTCCTTTATCTGTCACAGAGATTTACTTCTAAATATCTGCCCCTCCTCTCCCCAATGGCAAGTTTTACAGACAGAGACACAGAGCTCGGGCTTGTGGCTGGTGAGGCTGACAGAGCAGCAGGCTTTATATAACCTTGTTGGCCCCCAGACCCTGCCGAGGTTAAGTGGGGACAGATCACTGCAGAGCGCGCGCGCACACACATACACACACACACACACACACACACACAAAGACACGCAGCCGAGGAAAGACATTACATGGAAACAAACACTGGAAAACAAACACACACACACATACACACGGATGTGCACGCGCACGCACGCACACACACACGCGCGCAGAGTCAAAGAGCAGAAACTAGGCTGGGACGTCCTGTTCATTTCTGCCCTCTCAGCCAATCACAGCTGAGTTCTGCTGTAGAACTCTCCAGGCTGTCGCCCCGAGTAACCTGCACCAACTGAGCTGCTGACTGCGTTTGTGTGTCTTTCTGTGCGTGTGCGTGCGTGTGTGTGTGTGTGTGTGTGTGCGTGGTATACTTCACCCGCTTCAGATGTGGGCTCACACAGTGGAATATAATATTCATCACAACGGTTGACACTGAGCATCAGCCCGCTTTGGGATTAAGTCTATACGTTACCATGGCAACATGAAGAATGATGTAAATGCCGAGAAGGCCATGAGGGTTCTGACTGGTTTTAATTGCTGGGTTACTGTTCATTTTGCCCCTCAGAATATCTTCGTCTCCATGGTAACCACTCGATGACTGAACTGCACGAAAAAGTCCGAATCTGTTTATGAGGTATGATCTGAAGTCGTCATGATTATAGGTTGTTTTTTTTTTAATGATTTCTAGACAGACTGATGGATTGATGGAAAACAGGCAAGTTCGGCCTGACTCTGAAACATTTGTCCCTCATCAGCGATTTCCATTACCAGTGTTTATCCTTGCGCTCTGCTGTTGCCCGTCCTAATTTCATTTTTTTGCTTTCATTTTCATCCACGTCACTGAACTCAAATTGCTACGTCAGCCTGAAAATGTTAAATGAGAGGAGGAGAAAAGAGAAAATGCTAAATGGGCTACTGCAGAGACAGCGGTGGTGGGCCCTGGGGCAGAGGACCTGCTGCCTGCCTATTAAACACTGATGAAAACATCTTGTTCTGCTTTTGCCGATAGATCCATTTAAATAACAAACTTGATAAACGTGAACTATTATATTATTTCGACCTCTTCTTCTGATGGGTTTAGGGTTAAAACGATCTGTTCAGTATGACCAGGAACTGTGGAACTGCTGCCATGAAATCGCGCAGGGGCAACTGTAAAAAGTCCATCCTCTTAAATAATAATTTTTTTTTTTTTTTTTTTGGGCAGTGACACATTTGACAAAGAGCATCAGTCAATTATGGATCAAGCTCCATTTTCTCTTGTGTGCCAGAGCTGGGGAAGGTGCACTGGTGTGGGACCTTCGACCCTGGAACCCAGGTCACCGAGGTCGCGGTGTGCGAGTTCTCCTGTTCTCTTTGAGAAACACTAAGAAAGATGATCTCGCGGTTTCTCGGAAGCCCGGTCCCCGAGCCAATCCGTTTGCCTGCTGGCCGCGCTTTGGCTCCACCTCCGTGACCTGTGACCTCATATCCACCAATCTGATCCCTGACCTCATTCATCATACCAGCGCAAGCACACCTGGATGCACAGATTGACAGTGTAGATCCCGATTTGGCGGCTTTACCGCATCAGAGGTGTGTGTGTGTGTGTGTGTGTGTGTGTGTGTGTTGAGTCAGTGTAAGTGGATCCTTCCTGTTTCTACCTGAGATCTGCTGATGGTGGAGGCAGACAGAGGGAGCAGGACGCGGGCGTGGGCACAAGCGAGATGACATGCAGAAACATGGAGGACAGAGGCTGAGGCTCTTACCTTCGGCTCAGATCTGCCACGTGTTCCTGAAGCCAACTGCTGCTCGCCGCTGAAGGGAGAGAAAGAAAGAGAGAATTATACTTTAGCTGTACAACATAAAAACAAACACACCAAACATACTGAATACAGTCCTTTGGTGTGTCTTCTTGCGGAAATCTGATTTCTTACATTTCAAATGTAAATGATTGGAACGCAGAATCAGGTTTTTCTTTGCCTCTGATGAGGCTAAATCAGGAGATCAGATCTAATTTTGTCAATTGAATTTAGATTTATTCAGATGGGAAAAAAATAGCCTTTTTCATGACGAAAACAACCAACTTGTTGGACATTTTTTTGTTGACAAACAAAACCTCAATGCTAAGATGGATAAATAAAACTGAAGACTGGTTTCATTTAAAGTCCTCTTCAAGGGGGCTGAACACTGAGACTCCATCTTGCTCTCAAGGTTAAAAAGCAATGTTTTATGTCCCACAAAGGACACTGATTACAAATCAGCAAGACAGTCCACACAGGGACACCAACAATAAGCCATAAAAACAAGAACACCACGTACAAAAACATTCAAAGTGCAAATGCTCAACTATGCAAATATGCCAGATCAGAGTGAGGAAAGCTGCCAAAGTGCTCATAAGCAAAAAAGCACATCAATATCACTTGGAAGGAAAGACACATGCAGTCTTTTAAACAAGTGAACAGTTGCTCCGGCTCCCTCTGGGGTGGCTTGCTCCTTCCTGGCTGCCCAATATGACACAAACCCTCACAAGAACCCGCCTGCTGTAGCCGTCCTGACTTCTCCCCGAGATCCCCTCGGCCGCTCTAACAAAGCTGTTCCGAGCGCAAACCAAACGACGAGACAAAAGAAGGTAAAACGGATTCAGCGGAAGTTGAACGTCTCAGTTTTCCTCTGGAAACAAGATCCGGATTCGGTTGAAAGATAAAAGGAACGGGAGAAAGTCAAACTAGCAATTCACAGACGAAAATTGGGCTGAAACCTGCCCACAAAAAAAAAACAAAAAGTAAATGTTGCTCAAGCAGCTTTCACACGCTGCTTGAGATGCTGTTTGTCTGAACCGAAGATCGCCCCCACCCTTTAAGCCTGGAAAAGTAAAAGCAAAACCTGACTTCCCTCCATGAAAACAAGACATATTGTGGAGGTTTCTCGTGTCGTCCATCATTCTCATACTGATACAGACGTGATCCTCAGCAGCACCTTTTTTGAAAGATGTCAGAACTCACCGCTAAGTAAAGATTAAATAAGCCATCGATTATTGTATACGACGTAAATCTTGTATATCATTTAATGGCATGTATTAGCCTTTACACGACAAGAGGGTGTACTTAACCTTTTGCAGCTCAGGGAGACCGCAAAGTAAGAAGTTTGGCTTGGAAGCGTTACGCCATAAAAGCTGACGGGGCTCGCCGTAAATATGTCACCGTTGCATCACTTCAACAATCGGTACCAGACGGCTGAATTTTCCTCCAACCAAAACCACCGAGTCGCTGTGATGTGGGCGTGCAGAGGCAATAAATCAGAGGGTTTACTTTGTGGTGGAAAAGGACATGATGAAAAAAAAAAAATATATATATATATATATATATATATGGACTGATGGAGGTTTCATGAGCCACTGATCAGCACAGAACCTTTCACATCTCCGTAAAAGGCACAATTACTTGCTGCCGTGAAAATCAGTACGGCCGGGTGGAGGGCCGCCATTTTGAGCATTCCTTATTGTCGTATTCTTTTAAATTGGTTGTCATTAGCATAACAAATATACTGCTGAAACTGAATAACCTGAGAATAAGCTGATAAAAAAAAAAAAAGATGTGGGTGTTCCATCTTAAGTATTGATGAAGTATTCCGCTACCAGCTAAAGAAAGCGTATGTTATTTGCACGCCTGTTACAGACTACCTCTAAAAACACAGAAAACAGACCAAAGAGCGCAGGAATAAATATGATTCTCAGAGCACATAATGTCCAGGAAAATAAAATAAAACATCGGGGTGTGCGCAAATTATCTGATCCCTCAATTGTCGCCAACCGCTTACAGTTCATTATCCCCAGCGGAGCACGTTTGCTCGTCTTGTCACGGTCGAACTGGACCGATCGACTGCTGCAGGGAAGTGGAGTCTGGGAAAACTTCTCTGGAGCCCACGTTCCCTAAACGTCTGACGTGGACGTGTGTAATTTCAGGCGGAAAACGCAAACACACACACACACTCACACACACACACACACACACACACACACATCCTTCTCATCCGACGCCGCGTTTACGCGCAGCTGTCCCGCTTCAGCTTTCTGCATCCGTCAACCCTGCAGACTGAGGCTTCACCTGGAGGCTGCTGCTCTGAACGATGGATTCGGCGGAGGGGGAACGCTGGAACTTTTTTTAAAGGCACGACTTTGCTCCGAATGTCAGAGATTGCTTATTCCAGCCAAAATCAAACGAAACTGGAGACGAGCAGGGTGCAGCCGCCCTCTCCGTCCTGATGAGGGATAAAAATACGTTCGGGGGAGAGGGTGGGGAGAACGAACAGATCGCCCACTCGTCTTTAAAAAAAGATAAGCGCACTTTCGCTCCGCTGCATCGTCCCACCTTTAATGTTTGACGACGCTGCGAGTCCCGGAGGCTCGGCGTCGGGTCAAAGGCCCTTCACATCCCATCCTTCTCATACGTGTGTGTGCATGTGTGTGTATGTGTGTGTGAAGGGGGGCGGGGGGGCTGTGTTTGTTTTGCTAGCAGGATGAGTCAGTCTAAACAAACATTTTAATGGAGTGACTTATTTATGATCTGTGTGTGCGAGGAGGGCATCTGTGTGTGTGTGTGTTTGTGTGTGTCTGTGTGTGTTTGAGTGTGTGTGTCGGAGAGTGTGTGTGTTGGCATGTCTCTCTGCTCGCCTGGCCCCCTGGCACAATACATTTCCACTGTCTGGAACACGGTTGCGTAATGCACTTTTAGTCTCGCTCCATCAGAGGGAGGAAGTGTGTGTTTGTGTGTCTGAGTGTGTGTGATGAGTGAAAGATATTGTGTGTTTCTGCAAAGTTAAGTGCCAATGTGTGTTTGGGAGAGTGTGTAGTTTCATCCCCCTCCCATCCCCAAATGTCAGATGTTAAGTGATGTTGAGACTGCTCCGAACACGAGGGCAGACAGCTGACACACACACACACACAAACACACACGCACACACACACGCAGTCGTGCACGCACACAGGCCCGCCCGCGCGCACACATACACACACACACTCGCACACACTGACCTCATTCATCAGTAGACTGTTCATACAGATAGTCAGTCTGCCAGAGAAGAGAGACGGGGAGGAATAGAGAGGGAGAAACGTGCAGAGGAGGAAACGTGGAGAGGAGAGAGAGAGGGAGGACGGGGAGGACGGGAGGGGGTGCGGGGGGGCTGGAAATGGGAGGGGGAGACGGGGAGGAGAGACGGGGAGGAATGAAGAGGGGACGACGGGACAGGGGAGGAGAGACGGGGAGGAACGATGATGAGGGGGCGACGGGAGAGGGGAGGAAAGATGGGGAGGAGTGAGGAGGGGAGGGGAGAAAACGAGAAGAGGAGAGGAGGACCGGGGATGGGAGAAGAAGAGAGGACAAGGAGGATTGGAGAGAGGAGAAAGTAGGGAGAGGGGAGAAAGAGAAGATAAGAGGAGAGGCGGGCGGATTGAAGGAGGCAGCGTCTGAGAAGTGAGAGGAGAAAGGAAGGAGGGAGGGAGGGAGAGGGGAGAGAGAGGAGATGAGGGGGGAGAGTGTTGGAGAGAGGAAACGAGAGGAGGTGAGAGAAGAGGGGAGAAAGGGAGGGGATGAGTGGAGGGGAACAGAGAAATAAGCAGAGGAGGAAACATGGAGGAGTGGAGGAGGGGAGAGGAGAAGCAGGGTAGAATAAAGAGAGGAGGGGTGAAAAGGAGGAGAAAGGAGGGGATGTCCAGAGGAGGAAACATGGAGAGGAGAGAGAGGAAGACTGGGGGCAGAGGAGTGGAGAAGAAGGGATGAATAAAAAGGGGGGGCTAAAGCGATGGGAGGAGAAGAGGACAGGGGACGGAGTGGAGGATGAAAAGAAGGAACTGGAAAGAAAAGTGGGAACAGGACGGGGCAAAGGGGGGGACCGGAGGAGAGGTGAGGACTGGAGAGGGGAGGCAGAGAGGAGAGGAGGAAACGGGATAGGAAGACGATGGAGGGAGGAGAGGAGGAAACAAGAAAGTTTAGGAACCTGTCGAGAGGGAGAAATGGAGAGGAAGAGGAGGGTAGAAAGGAGAGAGTAGGGAGGGAGGGGAGAAAAGGAGGAGGAAGAACGAAGAGGAAGGAAGGGAGATTTCGGAGAGGAGGAAACGGGACGAGAGGATGATGAGGGGAGGAGAAGAGGACGCAGAAAATGTGCAGAAAAGGAAACGAGGAGGAGAGGTGGGGAGGAAGAAGTGGAATAAGGGAGAAGATGAGAGGAGGAGAGGTAGAGATAAAAGGAAAAGCGGGGAGGAGGAGATGTGGAGGGGAGGAAAGGAGGAGCGGAGGAGAGAAGTCGGGAGACGGGGTCAGGCGAGAGCAGAGAACAGGAGGAGGAACTTTGAAATTCTATTCAATGTTTTATTAACATAAATCAGACCAGTCAGCCATTATGTAGAAATTGTATAAACGAGAGTATGAATTTGGTAATCGCATTTTCTTTCCGTATTTTTTTTTTTTTTTTTTTTTTTTACACAGATTAACAGATATAAGATAAATGAAATGGAATAAAAGGAATTATGATAAAGCCAAGAGTAAATGATCAGATCCACGGTTTGCTCGTTATGATAATGATGCGGGCTTTACGGTGGCTGCGTCGGCCTGCCGTTCACATGCGGCGGGTTTGTAATGCCGTGTAAACCATGTGCTCGGGGGCTTTATTGTGCTGTGTAAACACACACAAACACACACACACATATATATATTTTAGATGTGTGCGTCTCTCTGCCTCCATCACTCACTTTCACCCATCATTTCTTGACTTTTGGAGGACAGGAACAGGAGAAAAAAAAATTAAAGAAAGCAGAGGAGGAGGAAAGAAACGCAAACGCTCAGCAGTTTTCTACTCATCATCCTCAAGATCTACAATCTCACTCTTCTCCATGTTTGATCGGATCCTCTGCTCCCATCCTCCTGTTCCATCTTCCTCCTCCTCCTCCTCCTCATCCCATCTCATCCCCCATTCCAGCCACTTCTCCCTTCTTCCACTCTACTTCCTGGACTTCCGGGTCTCCGTGTATGTGTGTGTGCATGTGCTCGTGCACGTGTCTATTTAGGAATTCATACATACATGTATAATGGGTGTATGATACCGTCCTCATATTATTCTGTGTACGCGTTTTTGTGTGTGTGTGTGTGTGTTTGTGTGTGTGTGTGTGTGTTTGTGTGTGTGTGTGTGTTTGTGTTCCAGTCTGTCTGAATTAGCAGTAGACTGAGTCTCAGTGAGGTTAATATGTCCTGGAGTCAACACTGGCCTGGCGAGCCCTCCCTCTATGTAAAACTCTGTTTGTTTGTTTGTGTGTGCTTGTGTGCATGCGTGCGTGTGTGTATATGTGTGTGTTTGTGCGTGCGTGCACTTTAAATGCGTGTCCATTTTATAATAGTGCATTCTTCTACATGGTCAAATGTAGGTTGTGTGTGGTGATGGGGTGTATCTGCAGTCCTCCCATCCCTGCTCCCACTGAAGGAACTTCCAAGAATTCCATTTCCTGGAGGATCCGGCATTCCAGCTGCGACTCAAGCCTTTCCGAACATTCAGGAGCTCTGGATGCGTCGCAGCCACAGACTTCCGACTTTCGGCGTCTTCAGCAAAGCAGACGCGTTTGCTGTCGTCCGTCAGCACGTGCGCCGAGCTGACGGACCCACGGCTGCCGGACCGACCAATGAACCAAAAAGCACGCTGGATAAAGTTTTCCTTTTTCCAAAAACTCGCGCGGCTTACATAAAAGAAAGAAAAAAAAAAAGTTTGTTTAAATGCGACTTTCTTCAGCTTAAGCAAAACCTCTGACCCCAACTCCCCCCCTAATTCAGCCTCTGCTCTCCAACATCTGCTTGAGTGGATGTGTTGCCATGTTACACGCTAAATTCAAATCCAACTCATGAGCAACCTGCATGTCATATTTACTTGCACTCTGTTCGGCTAAAATAACCCCAAAAATAATCTCTTGAAAATAATTAAAAAAAAAAAAAACAGGAAAAAAATTAAAACCATGGGACTGTTTGCTTTTTTTTTATTTTTTATATCTCATTGATTCCCACAATTAAGAAGGGACTAACCTCTGATCTCACTGCTCCAATTTGTGATTTATCAACTGACAAACCAGTGAGCCTGCAATTCATTTTACTTCAATAATCCCCAAAATATAACAAAAGCCAAATTGTCCCCGTTTTTCCCCAGTGAGGATTATCAAACCTCGACAGTCCAAAGGAGACACACAAAAAACACATAAAAAGCTCTAAGTCTCTTTAAAAACACTGTTTTGGTGACTGCATGTAACACCACTGTTCCGGGGGGACGGGGGTTGTGCGGGTGGAGGGGGTGAGGGAATGGGGGGGTAGGGGAGGGCAGCTGGTTTAACTGGGAAGTGAGGGAGCTTTACTGTACCTTCTGACACGTAGGCGAATGGTTTGTTCCTCACGGAGAGCAGCGTCAACAGATTGAAGAACAGGGCCACGAACGTCCCGACCAGCAGGCGACCGCTGCACAGAGAAGCAGAGCGAGCGCGTGAGGCGGGCGGGCGGCAGGCCGGCCGGCCGGCGGCGGCTTCAGTTGTAGACGACGCCCGGGGTCACTCGCTGAAACGTCTCATTTGGGACACTTAATGGAACGGAACCCCGGATTGAGTATGTATTTGTTTTTATTTTTTTAATGTCAGTGTTTCCAGCTGTGCCTTTTCCTGCCGCGAAAAGGGCCCGTTCTCGCCGAGCTCTAGAAAAAAATCATATGTTTCTTCCCGTGAAGTCACGCAAAATATATGAGACCTTTTTGGGGTTTTTTTTTATATCGCTTCAGATATTGAAAACCAACGAGCATGCACCACACGTTAGCTGCTGTGAACGGAAAACGGTGCAGAAGGTGTCGTATTTCAACTGCTTTCAGCCAGTCTGAACCGCCTCCACTGACATAATAAGTGGCATCCAGTCCTGCTCCCTTAATTAAAAAAAAACATATGACTATGTAAAAAAATAAAAAAATTTAATTTTAGTTTAATTGCTGGATACGAGATATCTTTCCATGCAAGGCTTCAGTTTTCCATATTACACAATGACGACGACTGGAGCGCGACGGCTTCCAAACTTGATGTCACAGATCCCGCCCGTGGCTCCGCCTCTGCAAATCTGATTTGCAATGAGCTCAGGGAGCATTTTTTATTTTCATCAATGGACGTGACCACGGCCTTCTGCCGTCATTCCATACGGTGAAGCTCCAACGTTCAAAGCACTTGTGACTGGAGGGCGGCTAAGTGTTTCTATCTGTTTTTCTCTCTCGACCTTTAAGTTTGGATATAAAATAAATGTCATGTTCTCTCTTTTGACATTTGTGTGAACATTAGTCATCGTCAGCATATGAATTTATTTCCTTATGGTGAAAAACATGTTCTGGAAGGTGAAGGCAGGCTTGACGTCTGTCCACCGACTTCTAAGTCAGCGTGTCCGAGTGGACGTTTGTGCCAAATTTGAGGAAATCCCCTCAAGACGTTCCTGAGATATTAGGAAAATTAAAATGGGAAGGACAGGCGACCAAACCAAAAACACATAAAGCCTCGGGCCTCGGCTGTCGCCGGCGATGAAGCATAAAAAGTTTTGGGACAAATATCTCCAACATGTTCAATCGCGCACACACACACATACACACACACTGACACACACACACACACACACACACACACACACACACACACACACACACACACACACACACACACACACACACACACACACACAACTACACCTGTAGAGTAAGCTTGGTGTCATTTCTTCTGCGCTAAAGTTCAAATCCTAGTTGAGCTGCTTTATAAAAAAGTGGAAGCATAATTAAAATGAGTGTTGATTGCATTCTTTTTTGAATGCTTTGTCAGTGCAGCATGCTTTGTAATCAGCCATTGTTTTATGCCTTTACAAATTTAATGGAAACTGTTTTGACATCTAGCAGCAGCATGTAAATCAGTACCATTTGTAAGCAGTGAGAAGTGTTCTCACCGTCCCAGAACTAATACTGTTAATATATTCACATTTTGGAGGGTTGTGTAAATGTACAAGGTGAGATAGCAAGTGCCTATCACCTTGCCATTCTTAATGCATTCAGGCTCCATGATGTCGGATGGCCCAAGTGATTGCATTGCTGTTGTTGGAGTCGAGATATGAGTGTCTGTGTGTGCAGGCCAGAGCAAATGTGTCTGTGCTGGGTTTGTTAGATTTGAGTCAGATGCGTGATTCTCTATAGTTATTCACTGATCAAGCCATGTATGTTGTTTAGAATGCTTAGAATTGTTTATATTGTCCATGTCCATTCTGTATGAGCATGCGTGATATATATTGGTTCTGATTCTGCGATATAGGTTTGCATACATTTTCAATCACTAGCTGTTTTACCTATAAACTGTCGGTTAATTGTTTCTGCACATTTAAGCATCAAGACCACGCTTGACTGCTCAAAATGTCATGGGGTGAGTGAATGTATCCAACTTGGTGAACATAGCTCCTCCATCCTCAAGTCTCCCTTGCTCATTCCTGCTTGTAAGGCCTAAGACTTGAAGAAGAGATGTGAGTGAAGGAAGTGAGGAACCACGTTGACCTAATGAAAGGGAAGCTCGTTCCCAGTGCACGCTGGTCTCTTTGCTTAACTATTGGTTGGGCGGCTGCTTAAAAGTAAACATCAATCAATCTTCTCTGGCTCCCTTTTTTTATGTACCTCTGCTGCCGTTAGAGACAGACCCGGTGACATGAGTTGTGGACAAATCTCTCCACCCCTCCTCCGCCTCTTTTCACTCTATGCACTGTAATCCTGACACTGAAAACCACCCCTTGGAGAAAAAGTGTCAGCTTCAGAATAGAGTGTGCACCCCCCCTCCTCCCTTTCTCCCCTCTGGTTGCATGTTACAGAATGTTAATGTTGATGGAGGTGACAATTAACTGCAAAGATCACTGTGATGCTGCTTGTACTACTGCGTCACAGCCATGCAAAAGAGAGTAGTGATCTCTACACCACTGGGGCTGGCTATATGACAGATAATCACATACAGGGATAGTAGCTTCTGTGAGAATAGTGTCACCTGAGAAAAAAAACAAAAGCTGTGTTAAAAAAAAAGAAAAAGGATTTGCCTTCTTTGTATATTGGACTGGCAAGCACACACGCATAGAAATTCACTGTTGCTGATTTCTTTGACAGTGTGACTCTTGAATCAGACAAAATACTCTAGGTCGGAGGCTTAGCCTCAAACGCCAAACACCTCGCAGGGTCCACCGTCAGAAGTCTGACAAGACCCAAAGACATTTCATTTTCATTTCACCTTTATTTATTCAGGGAAGGCCAATTGAGAGCAAGCTCTCATTTCCAAAGGCGCACTGATTACAGCACAATAAAATACAATTCAATACACATTACAATACATATCAATAATAATATACACACCACCAAAGCATATAATGAATTTGCATCAAATAAACGAGAATCTCCCCCATATCCAGCCCTACCATCCCCATAGGTCTTCTGTGGCAGATGTATGCTGCATCTTTTCTGCTCTCCCAGTGCATCATCATCATTTGTGTGAGGTTTGAATTTCTAATCTTAATTACCATGCAGTGGCATTGAATAGGTTACCAATTTTTGCATTGAATGCATGGCAACAAATTTGTTTGAGGATGAGAAAGTTCCATTAGACTGAGCTGTCACAACACTTTCAAAGTGAGACATGCCTATTTGTTTTTCCTGCTTGAGATTTCGGGGAGTACAGGGATAAAGGGGGTCAAGTGGTCCACTATCCTGAACAAACATGGGCATGGTGACAGCCGTTCGGACAACAAACCTCCACGAGAACCAGGCTGTCCTTCCTGCCATCTCTCTCTCCGCCTCAACACTACCAGCACAACCCCCCCCAGCCCTCAGCCCCGGGCTGTGAACCTGGATAGCCGGTATAATGAAGCCATATAAGCCTGTTATTTGCTACTTTACGGCTTGTTTTATGAAGGTGAGCTGACAAGCAGCTCCCGGAATGGTTCCTGTCACTTTAACAGACAGCATTACCAAGAGAAAAGGAGAGTTGGGAAGGGAGGGCAGAGCAAGCTGGAGAATGGGCCAGGGCCTTTATGTTAGTCCTGCCAGGGCTTTGATGGGTAGCGGTCTGGCTGCAGGCTATCACTGGTACATTTTACGTCTTCCACCTTTTGTGAGGGGGACGTTGACGTTTGACCTATGTACTTTTTCCCAACTCCTCTTTACTAATCAATTACCACATCGATCCATTAATCAGACAGGGGGATGGCCAGTGAAAGGGCCCATGGGTATGTGTGAAGAATTGTGGGATAGGCCTCAGGCTATCATGTAGGAGGGCCTTCACCTGTGGAGAGCACTGTTCAACAGTTGTCTGAACATAGTTTTTGCGCTCACTTTAGGAGAATCTGAAAAATATGTATTGATCTGAAAACATTTTTATCCATTTTTTTTGGCACTTCTACATTCCTAGTCGAGAAGCAGACATAGTAAAAATTGGACAGGAAGCAATATTATCATTATTTAGCATTCTGAAATGTTGTCTCACATATCAGCCACAGAAACAAGGGTGCTTTTGGAATGAGGGCTAAAATGTTTTTGTTCGTGTGCCTGTTTCCATGGAGGTTAGGCAGTGGCATAATTATGTTTAGGGTACAAACAGAAACAGATCTGACACACAGACAGCCAACAGATAAAAAAAAAAAAAAAGGGAAGCTGTGGGAGCGGAACTTACCATGCTTTGATTAGGTTTGGTTTTGGTTTGGTGTGTACTGACTAAAGCCATCACCCCAGTCTGCCTCTGCCCCTGCCAAGTTATTTGCCAGAACAGAGAAAGATTTGGGAAAGAAAGTTAAAGAGAGAAAAGCTGTTGACTGTTATAGCCTACCCCCTCTCAGGCTGACCAAGGTCCAGCCGACACTCACCCAGTTCTTGTGGGTTTAGTGAATTGAGAAGACACTTCTTGTGTGGATTTTTCAATTCTTCAACATGTCATTTGGCCAGGAGTGCTATTGTCCCCGGCCCCTTTTCTCTCTGCTCCTTCTGCTGAGACGAGTCGTGTCATCCCCTCGTGATCAGCACTTTTGTTGCCTTTGTTTTTGGCCCTACCTCAGAAGTCCATCTTGTCTTTTATGTCCCTGCCTTTCATGCATAAGGGAACAGTTGTGGCCTGTTGTGGGGCTGTTCCACTGCATTTCCACCAGTGGGGTTTCCTTTCATTCTCTTCAAAGTATGACAATGGGGCTCTGAAGGCCTGAATGGGCAATGCAGAGGGTACAATCCTTCAGAGCCCGCTCATTTTGTTTTGCCAG
>CAAKHG010017953.1:0-11507 GCA_901007715.1 Dactylopterus volitans
GGGGGGGGGGGGGGGGGGGGGGGGGGGGGGGGGGGGGGGGGGGGGATTGGGTGAGAAAAGAGAGTTCTGAAGCAGGAGGGGGGGTGCGTTTGTGCGTGAGAAATGAAGTGAGTGCGTGAGAATCCCCCCCCACACACACACACACACCCTCCCCCTTCCTCTACCTCCCCCCCTTCATCAGTCAGACAGGTAGGGATCTGGGATTAAAGAGTGTGACCCAGCTGAATCTGGAATAATGAATTCTTCCCCCTCAAAGCTGCAGCTGGCCCACATGAGGCATTAGCTGGGACTTTGCCCCACGGAGACCATCAAAAGGCAAGCGAGGGCATCGGAATCTTCCCGGTTTTTCCAGTCTGCGGGAATCCTGAAGAACGCGGCCGCCGGGCGGGTCCAGCAGAACAAAAACAGCCAAAACATTACGACCACTGCATGTTTACAGTGGTGGAATATAACGCGGCGCCATGTTGAATCCTTGTTAAATGTGTTTGAGAGGTGCTGACTTAATTAATGATCGTTATTGGGACTGTAATTTGCCATGCTTGTTGAACTGCGCCTGGTCACACTGAGAGATTATATTAGGCACTCATATGAGGCAGTAGGGTGCCAAAACTTCAACAGTATCCTGAAGGGGTAATTTATCACAGCGCCGTTATAGTCCATGGTAAATTAATAAATTATCTCTTTCAAACATGTCAACACCTCTCTCAAACACATTCAATAAAAAAGAAAAACCATCATAAAACTCCTATTTATTACCAGGCTGTTGCATTATATTCTATGATAAACATGCGGTGGTCGTAATGTTATGGCTGATGGGTGTATGTCAAGTTTGATTTGATTTTTTTTTTTTTTATAGCAGATGTCTCAAAATTATACTTGTAAGTATAATATATAACATATATTATATATATATATATACATATATATATAACATATACATAATATAACATATTTATACTTGTGAGTGCTAATTTAAAGTGAGAGAAGTTCCTCGCTGATGAGCAACAAAAAACAAAAACAAAAAAACAACAAAAAAAAACGCTTGTTCAGTATTTGTTGCTGACAACAAACCGACAAGTTTTTCCCGTAGCTCATTTCGAATAGTTTCCTGCCAGCCCGGGAGCAGGAAAGCTCAACTTCCTGCGCGTCCCTGGATGCAACGCTAATGCTAATTGTTCTAACGCTAGCATGCAGGAACCAGTTAGGCTGGACCCACTTCATGTTCTGCCACTGTGCGTTTCTTTTACTAAATCTCACGGCGTCTTGCAGCCTATATGAATATTAAAAAAAAGGCAAAATATGACAAATGCACAGGTGGTTGGATGCGTTTTCACTGCACGATTCCAACATGTACTGATGCCTTTGCACGGTAGCGAACATTAAAAAGAAAAGTGCACATCAAGAACTGGCGCGGGGCTGCGTGATGAGTCAAATGCATCTGTGGCTGTTCCCCCGAATTTCACTCAAAGTGTTTTCTAATTCCCTCGAAGGAAAAGGCTGTCGGCCAATTTACAGCGTGCGGGTGGGATAAGAGGAGGAGAAGCTGTGGCGAAAGTTGGCTAATTAGCTCACGAGCTCGCGGGCTAACGTTGTAATCCGACCGGCGCGAGCAAAACAGGACGCTAACTTTTCCCGTAGCTCATTTCGAATAGTTTCCTGCCAGCCCGGGAGCAGGAAAGCTCAATTTCCTGCGCGTCCCTGAACGCAGCGCTAACGCTATTCTTCTAACGCTAACATGCTGGAGCCCAGCCACATGCAGTTACTTTATGACGATAAATTAGACATGGATATTGTCCGCTGCTGCTTTAACACAATCATTAAAATCAAGTTACTGAATCTAAAATAATCCGATATTAATGATAATCTAATTTAAATGCCACTCGAAACCCGCAGATGTCGCCACAGCTGGACGGGGGCGTCGCCCTGCACCTAAGCGAGCTGGGCGGGGCCTGGGCGGGCCCTGGGCGCCAAGCGGTTCGCAAGCAATGCATCCTGGTACTTGTAGGCCCCGCCTGCGCAGCACACACGTTCACCTCCCATCGTTTATTTCACATGAATTATCAACATTTCTGTTTACATTCAGCGTGTTGACACTTCACCTCAAGTACAATTTCAACATTAAAAAATAAGCAATAAAACGTCATTTCTGGCGAGTTAAAAAGACTGAATTCCAATCTTGTTTTTTTTTTTTAAATTATTATATTTCAAGGCACGCGCGACCCTCAAACATTGCTCAACAGCGCCGCCGGTGGCCCAAAACGGGAGGTGAAGGGGGAAAAAAAACCTAAACATTTAAATACTAACTCGCGACGTTGTTAAATTTGGCGAAGCCGGCGCGACGAACGACATCACCGCCTGCTCATTCATAGAATAACCGTCCAACTTTATTTGCGTTTGTCAGCAATTAATAGCAGCAAACCTTTTTCTCTGAGTGTGTGTGTGTGTGTGTGTGCGTGTGTAACAGAGTCATCTAGTGGCCAACACACACACGCGCAGACACACACGCACGCAAAGAGGTGGATAATCAAAAGTGCCCTGAGCCAGTTTGCTCGCTAAGCTCTGCGCTCATATCTGAGGCAGAGCAGACATACCTGTCTGTCTGCCACGCTAATACCTGTTATTCTCTACCCGGGGCTCCAGCGCCCCGTCCTATTTATACCCAGCCAATAAACACTCGGGGAGATAAAAAAAAAAAAAATAGCCGCAGTCGTTAAAATCAAACCAACCAATCAGGCGCCGGCGCGGTCGAACATTCTGCCCTGTTGTTGTGTCGTTTTGTATTTGGGTCGTTTGAGCATGTTTAAAGTGTGTGTGTGTGTGTGTGTGTGTGTGTGTGTATGTGTGCGTGTGGGCAGTTTCGGAACATGCACACACACACACACACGCATGCACACACACGTCGGCAGAACACACACTAAAAAAAAAAAAAAAAAAGGCAGCGATGTGTTGATGAATCTGAGGGGGGCTAATTGCGTCGAGGTTGCGCTGCTGTTTAATTAAAATTCCAACAGAGGGCGCTGTTGACATTCGGTTCAGACTGAGGGCCTCGAATTTAAAGGTGGTTTCTGCTGGGAGGATGGACAACAGGTTTGAAACACCCGATTCGAGAGTCATCTGCAGGGTCTAGCAAATCCATAGCTTGACAGTTTATGTATCATTAAATTGCCTTATGTCGAGTTTACAGTGCACGTCTTTTCTTTTTTAACTTGAAGTCCGCGTGATGTGCTGAGACGCGACGCATCCACGCGAACGAGAGCTCGTTCCCTCAAACTTGGTGGAACATCAGACCGGCGGTTTTGGCATGTCTGAGCTAAGCATTCATTTTCCCTTTTGTTCGCGCGCTCACCAAAACAATGCGGCCGTCGCTGGAGGAATTCTACAAATGTAAAAAAAAAAAAACCCCAACAATAACAAAAGAACAGCATTGCATCCATATTTGTGCGTTGATGCAGTTGTGGGTTTATTTTTGTTGTTATTATTATTTTTTTATCCTGGGGCTGATTTTCTTTAAAAAGTGAAGCCACAAATCCGGCAGACAATAGCTGCACCAGCAAAAACAGCAAACGCGACGTGGGCGCTCTTCGGGCTGTGTGTTTTGGCACGTTCACTTTAAAGAAGGGAAGAGAAAACAAAACAAAAAAATCATAACTTTTTTTGGAGTCGCTCCGATTGGATGTGGTTCTTCCTCACAAACGTGGCCACCTCTTCACCCCTCACACTGGAAAACATCACTCCGAATCAACTCTGACTGCCCAATTTTATTATTACATAACACAATATCTATCTATTTTGCAGGAAATTGATATGGAATGTTTAAAAGGTGAAGAGGAAACACTTAGATGTGAGATCTATGACTGTGAATACTCAGTAGAACTTTGGAGAAAAATAATGGAGACATATTTTCGCTACACAAACCACATGTGCAATTAAAATAAAAGCTGATATTTTTCTATGTTATGTGAATAAAAATGAGGGGGAAAAAAATCCATAAATCTGTATTCTCCAAAGCTCGTCCATCTTTAGTATTCATTCAAGAATTAATTAAAAGGGGATTTTTAAAATATATTTTTTGAGTAAATGTACACATGATTCATTATTTACTTTATATTTCATTTTATTTTTTATTATTTTCATTTATTATTATTCCCCAACTGCCTAATTCTGTTTTTGCAAATTAGTTGTTCCAACTTATTTTCTTTTTATACACATACACGCACATAATATGCTTAATGTAAGGACACGAAGCAACACATGCAATAATTTGTATGATGCCTAAAAATGTTTGTTGATATATAATATGAACTGCTGCTTTGTTGTGAAAATACATCAATTAAAAAATAAATAAATAAATAAAATAAAAAGCTACTCGTTTTGCCTAAAACATGACACACCTGGATTTATTATCTACTTCCTATTTACCGACAAGTGTGGGGACACTTGACCCAATCAGAAGTCACGACTCAGCTGACGTAAATGGTGCATTCACGGACAGTCGCGCAGTTTTCAGCTCTCCCCCTGCTCTTGAGAGGACAGCTAAGCCATTTGACCTTTACGACGTTTGTTTACGTCAACACCTGCCGCGTTTATTTCACGAGTAATAATGGAAACATTTGTTTATAATTAATAACTCCTGTTTCCTGAATTAATTTCTGATCTGAAAGAAGCCCGTAGGCGGGCACGGAAGCTCCGCCGTCCCACCCGCGCCCCGTCACGTGAACGCATCCCCACCTTTGCGTTCAACTTTTAAACACCGAATTTCGTGGCACGTCTTTAATGCAAATGGCTGCGAGTGTGTGCTCCGTTCTGCTCCACACACACACACACACACACGCACACACACACACACACACACACACGCAGTCTCCGCTGCACGTTCACGTTTCATGTCTCCACCAGTTGAGGAAGTAGCAATTAGCGGGAACCAATGAGCAGGTAGGAAAATTAAAAACAAAAAACAAACATACATACAATTGCAATGTTGAGCAAACTTACGTAAAAAAAAAAATAAAACCTTACGTTAAAAAAATTACGTAAAAAAAAAACCGCGAGCGTGCGCGCGCAGTTGTCCGGCGATTGTGATTGTAAACATGTTAAAACACAAAACAAACATTTTTTCAATAATAACTTGCAAAATAAATTAAATCTTTCAGTCAGATATGTTTAACACGGATATTGGACCCGAGTTACTGTGTGACTGCAGTTCTCTTTACCCTCCATTTACTGTGTGTGTCTGTCTCCCTCTAGTGGTCGCATACGATAATTGCAGGGACGAGAGTTAAAAAAAACAGCTTTGCAATAGATATTTTCCTCTAAATACCACGACCACCACCGCCACTGCTGCCAATAAAAATAATGCATTGGATAATTTGATGTGATTTATTGAATTTCAAAACATCCAGTCACACCCAGTAAATTCCCTATCAATTCCCCCCTCGGGAGGAGTTTTATGTTTAATTTTTAGTGAAACTGAGTTGAATCATTCACGTACGCCGCCGCCTCTCTCAAACACACTCAACCAAAATCCAACATGAAACTCCTCCTGAAGGGAGAATTGATGGCGGGGCTGTTGGATTATACTCTACGGTGGACACGCGGCGGTCGTAATGTTATGGCTGTTTACAGGCGACGTTATGGTTGCTTTCTACATTTATTGTATTCATACACTAAAGAAGAAAAGACATTAAATGGATTATATTATAATATTTAAAACACGCTCATATCTGGATTAAAGGCTTCCCAACGTTTGCTTAAAGGTTTGTGAAACTGCTGTATGCGAGGTGTCCCTAATATTTTGGTCATCCCACCCATATGCATTAGGGCGACCAAAATATTAGGGACGCCTCTCATTTTAACCTATTCCAGTGCAACAGCGTCACAAACTACAGACCCAATAACAATCATTCCAATATGTCGACGCCTCTCTCACACACATTCAATCAATAATTCAACCTAAAACTAAAATTTATCAAACATGCGGTGGTCTTAACGTTATGGCTGGTCGCTGTACGTGCGTGTGAATAGCAAACAGGCTGCAGGAAAAACTGCACTTGCACCCCAGCTTCTCTTTACAGTGTCCAGATTGCAGGAAATTGATAAGGAATGTGTAAAAGGTGACGAGGAAACAATTAGACGTGAGATCTGTGACTGAATGCTCACGTGCAATTAAAAATAAAAGCCGGTGATATTATTGAATGAATGAACTAATTGATTGATTTATTTATTTATTTCGAACATGTATATTAAAAAAAATGAATAAAAATAAACAGAAACATTAACTCATCGTATACACTCAAGTTTCGAAAAAGGAGTAGGAAGAAGTGTACACTTTTTTGTGATCCTACTCCTTTTTAACCGTATGATTTTACCTCATTGCAAATATTATATACAGAAATATTCACATAAATTTGAAATATATATACACTATGTTGCATCCATATAAATATATAGTCTATATAAATACTACAGAAACATGCCTATTACTATTATATATATATATATATATATATATATATATATATATATACACACACATACATACACACCATATCCATAAAAATAATAAAAATAATAAAATATCCATATAAATGTATCATATATACTACATAAATATCCACATAAATATCTAACCTATATTAAGCAATTGTAATATCATATAATTTCCTATGTTATGAGAATGAAAATGAGAAAAAAAATCCATAAATCTATATCCTCCAAAGCTCGTCCAGCTTTAGTATCCATTTGGGAATTAATTAAAAGGGGATTTTTTTTTTTTTGGAGTCAGTTAGAATTCTACAATTCTACAATAACAATAAATGTACACATTATTTATTTTTTATTTTATATGTCATTTTATTTTTTTCATTCATTATTATCCCCGTACTGCCCGATTATGTTTTTTGCACATTCGCTGCTAGTTGGTAGTCAAACGGGTCACATCCGAATACCTTTAAAACACTTTATCTCCTCAGGCTATTTGCATAAGCTGATAAAGACGTGGCAGCCAAAAAGGAGCATTGCACCCTTTTATGCATTTGTGGCTCGCTGTCGTCCACCTTTCCCGCGCCGCCGTCACCCCGGGCTGCGAACTCTTCCCGGAGAGATAGGAATTTTATCTGGCACGCATCCGAGCTCAAACTGCATCATTTATCTGCTATCGCGGGACGACACGGCCGCAATAACGGCGGGGCGGGGGAGGGCAAGTGGGGCGGGGGAGGGCAAGCGGGGCGGGGCAGGGCAAGTGGGGCGGGGGAGGGCAAGCGGGGCGCCTCTGCGTCTCCGCTCTTTTTTGGAGTTTTTTTTTTTTTTTTTTAACAAATGGACAAAAGCGTTACGGATCTCTTCTGGGCATGTGCGGCGGTGTGTTTACGGTTGGCCCCGCCTCCTTCCTCGGCGCTTGACCGAAACAGCGGCGCGCGCCTACTTCCGCCATAAGAAGTCCAAAAGTCACACCGGGGGTGAAGGGGGTGGGGGGGGGGTCAGAGTCATCGACCTGTCATTGTCATAGCTACTATCGTATGGATAATCAATGAGAGCCAAGGCCCTCACACACACACACACTCATACACACACACACGTACACACACACACGTACACACACACATAACACTTAAAGTGTGTCAGAAAGTGGGTGTCGGCCAAAATGTCCTCACTTGGCTGGTTTAAAACCTGTAAATGGCTCCCTGCAATACAAAAACACACACACACACACGCACACACACACCGCAGATATCGCAGATACACACCATCCTTTTTATTTGTCATCGTGCAGGAAAGCACAACGAAATAAAAAAAAACAAATGAGCAGCTCAGGTGATCAGTGCAAAAAAAAGAGACAAAAAAACAGTGCAAGAGGGCAAAACTGCACAACATAATGAAGAATAAAGCTGTAAACTCTAAAAAGAAATAAATATAAATGGATAAAAAGATAAAAAATGACGTGTATCAGAGGAGCTTTTGTGGCGTTCAGGGCAGCGACAGCTCTTGGAAAAAAGAAGCTGTTGTTAAGTCCGTTTTTTTACGTCTGAGCTGAGCGCCCAGACGATGCATTCACCGTCATTATTAATATTTATTCATCATTATTTAATCTTCATCCATAATTGTTCTTTTGGATGATTTGTAACTGTGAAGCGGCTCCGCTGTCGATGAGAAAAAAACACTGATAAGTGGTTTATTTGCTTATTTGCCGAGGGATAATTCAGTGGACCTTAAAAATGGGATGTGACAAATAAATAAATCACAAATTAGTGACAATTAAAGTATGATGGAAATAAAAGAATAGGAAAGTAAAAATAAGATTGCAAGGTGTAGAATAAAATATTTAGAAAAATAAAAAGTAAAACATTTTCCTCTTTTGGACGAGTGAAAGAGTGAAACTTCATTCGTCTGTTCATGAAGTTCAGCTTCCTCCGTCACGTGCGCGTCTCTTCGCCTCTTTTTTATTTCTCTCTCTCTCTCTCTCTCGCGTGAGATTAGAAACCTGAAGCTGTCGAGTCCCAGCAGCTTCTCCAGTTGCTCAAGGGGGGGGCGCGGGAACGCCAGGCCGGCGGCGGTCCGGGCAGCTCCAGAACCGAGCCGCCGCGCCGCCGGAATCCCCATCCCGGTCCCGAGCGGGGTCAAAGGTCAACAAGCTGCTTTCTGTCACCTGCAACTGCTTCTGAGCAAACAGAGATCCCGCTGTGTGTGCATGTGTGTGTGTGTGTGCGTGTGTGTGTGTGTGTGCGTGTGTGTGTGTCACATCCCCTCAAACAACAACAACAAGCCGTCACGTTGTGAAGGCGGTGCAGCAGCTCGTAAACCTTTGCTCCGCGCTGGAAGCGCCGGAGGGGGTGTGGGAGGTGGGGGGTGGGGGCTTCCCTCTGTGAGCGCGCGTCCTGCCTCATATGAATAACAATAATAATAATAATAATAATAGTAATAATAATAATGGTTTGATAGCGAGTCGCCCTCAGTGAGTCAAAAGAGGGCGGCAGAGCGAGGCGGGGGAGGAGGCCGCCGCGCCGCCGCGTCACTTTGCAACGTTGAAGGCAGGTCAGGAGGCCCAGCCTTTGCAGCGCGCGCGTGTGTGTGCGTGTGTGTGTGTGTGCGTGCGTGTGTGTGTGTGTGTCATAGCCGGACTTTGTCCTCAACTATTTCCAGTATATGAGTTTATCAGACGCAGGACCATCTCCAGCACTTCGCCGCGGAGCTTTAGCTTCACCTCCTCCTCTGCACCTCCTCCACCGGCTCGCGCGCTCCTTCCTGCTGGTCTCATTATTGTTGTTAATATTATTATTATTATTTTTGCTGAGTCGGTGAGGAGCGACTGGGAGGCTTCTGCGACCCTGGGAGGCAGCCATGATCAGCCGCAACTTCAAGAATGTCCTGGTGGTCTCGTTGGGGTTCCTGTCCCTGTTCACGGCGTATGGCGGCCTGCAGAGCCTGCAGGTAAGCAGGTGGTGGGGTGGGGTGGAGGTTGGGGGGGCTCGCGTGGAGCCCCTGGGCCGGCTCTGGTTCCCGCTCCAGCTGGAGGGGGAGAGAGAGGAACGATGGTCTTTAATTGCGTCTTAATTAAAGACGCGGGTTCCTCTTTTTACTCAATGCAGATGTTTCCTGTTTTCCTGCCGATGCCGGGTGTTGCCACAGCGACAACAGGGATCATCATCTAGATTCACTACCCCTTTACTGTAAATCGGGTTATTTTGAACACCGGCGTGAAGGCCAGGGCGCGCGCACACACACACACACACACACACACACGCAGACATGGGGGGGTAAAGAGGTGAAGCGCGGCGCCGCGTCGTCAGTGTCTGTTTATTAAAGCTTGTGAATGAAAAAAAAATGGATGAAAAAAAATGTTCAATTTTCATCACTGAAACGCTGTCATAACAAACCGTGACGCCATTTCCAACTTCATTAAAATGCCCAAAAAAAAAATGCTGCTTTTTGAAACTGATCTCTCCCACTTGAACCACATCGAAATAAAAAGATCTGAAAATAACTAAAAATCTTTATGGGGAAAAAAAAGGATTGACTTAATTACACTTAAGGACGTGCGTATGAGGCAGTAAAAATGCCCTCTTCTGGGATCGAAATAAAGAAACAATTCTCCTCAAAATTTTAAGTTTGCCCACGAAAAAATAATTATCAATTAAAAGTGCCCTCTTGAAGAGTGATTTTTTTTAAAAATTTTTTCAATCACTCCTGAGTCTTCATGCCTTCGTTTTTTTTTTTTTTTTTTTACATTTTTAAACGCGGCGAGTGATGTACAGGTGCCAGTTTGGGTCAAACAGTGCTGGAGAGGGTTGTTGCTTTGTTTTTAATGACATTGAAGAAGGAATATAACATTCAGTTTATGATATATTAGCTTATTAAGTTATTTACCATATAATTATTTTTAAGTGATTTTTGCATTGATGCTATATTTGATTTTTTTACTTATTTATTTATTTTTTTAAAATCTCACCTACCTCCACCTACGGCCATTTGAGTGCATCACGCGAGCTTGACAGATGACATCATCTTCGTGCGTTGCGAAATAATTTTTTTTGGGGGGCGGGGGGGCGGCGACATGAGACGCGACCTCTGACCCGAGTCCCGTCTCCCCCCTTTGCAGAGCAGCCTCAACGCGGAGGAGGGGATGGGCGTGGCCTCTCTGAGCGTCATCTACGCCTCCATCATCATCTCCTCCATGTTCCTGCCCCCCATCATGATCAAGAACCTGGGCTGTAAGTGGACCATCGTGGCCGGCATGGCCTGCTACGTGTCCTACTCCTTCGGGAACCTCTACCCAGGATGGTAATAACCAACGCCGGCTCCAGCCAATCAGCAGCCACGTGAAATGAACGTGAATATGATTTTTGTCCAGAAGCCGCTGCGCGATATTAAAATAGTGACAGTTTTCTGAGCTGCGTTTTAAGCCTCAAAGGTGCAGATTTCCGCTTTAACGGCGGTTTGTTCCCCAGCGGTGCGTTCAGGGACGTGCGGTAACCTGAGCTCCCCCGTCTGGTGTCATTTTCCCGATTAATATTTGCGACGTTTGCTGCGCGATGACGAGCCGAAGCGAGAAACTCGTCGCCCGCCGCTTTAATCGCGCCGGCTGGCGATTGCTCGGCAGCCATCTTGGAGTCTCTGCCGCGGGGATGTGATCACGCGCCGATGTTGGAATCGATGTGATTGGGGAAATTCGTTTTTTTGAATCAAGAGGGGTGTAGCGGTTCACCGTACCTGCGGTTTCGGTTCGGCTTTCGGTTTTTAAGTTGCGGTTCGGTTCAAACTTCGGTTTGTTTGAAACAAAAACTACAAAAAACTACACCGATATTTTTGTTTTTGACGACTTTGATAAAATGTGTCAATTTTATTGCGATATTTAGAACATGTACCTGACTCAATGATATAACCAGTCCTCAATAATCAGGTGAAGATCTGGCTGTTGTCGTGGGCTCGTCGCTGCTGCGCCGGGCTGAGCGAGGTCTCTGTCGGCGTGATGTCTCTTCATACGCGCTAGCATGTTTGAGGCGTCACCCCCTCGC
>CAAKHG010017957.1:0-10332 GCA_901007715.1 Dactylopterus volitans
AAAGAGCCGCAGAAGAGGGAGTTGACAACCCCAACAAAAAAAAAAAGGCATTTGACACAAGGGTCAGGCCAGTGTGGCAGAGATGATGTCTGCTCTGCATCACTGTCCCTCCACTTTTCTCCTTCCCCATGTGAATTCTTGCTTCACTTGGGAGAGTGATGATACTGTCTACTCTGCTAAGACTCCCCCTGCTTGACGTCTTGACATGAGGAGAAGGATGTTCCTGTCTGTCTCGTCACATCACAGCCGTCCTGATTCGGATCCCTCCCATCCAATACCCTGTGATGCCTCTCTTTAAAAAGCTGCCAGTCCATCATAAACATCCTCCCTTTTATGTTCCCCGCCTGAGAAGGAAAGGGGGAAAGAAAGGAATCAGCCCTCTCCCAAACACAAGCTGACAGTGCTAAGCAGACTGACGTGACATCAGAGGAGCTTAGAATTTCTATAACAAGATAACTCCACAATTATTAGTCAGTGAATCATAGATCCGAAAACTTATTGAAATATGCCTGAATTTCCTGCGAGTTGTTCTTAATGCATTTGTTCATAATAGACTGTGTTAAACTTCCTTCCATTAGTAAATGTTAATCATACAAATCTTTGTTCCCTAATCAGTCCTTTTCCAAATATTCTGAGCAGTTCTGCAAAAATCTTGAATTAAATCCCTTGCCTTGACTCCATATAAATGTAACACTGTCAATAAAGTAGATATAAATAGATAGGGGGTGTAACCATTTATAATCTACCTGAATATTTTAAGAGGGTCTTTTGGGCAATGAGGCAAGGAAAGAAAAGAAGAGAGAGAGAGAGACGTGATCAATTGTCTGAGTTCTGCCTCTCCAATCAGAGGTGCGCTAATTGAAATGGTGTGGAGTCATCTACCACGCCTAAAGGATGAGCCTCATCAGATTATTCATAATAACTCACCACAAAATAATAAAATCTTTTGTCTCATATGCCTCTCCTCTCTTGTCCAGACTGAGAAATAGTTGGCAGTCTGGGGAGAAGCTCTGACAAATGTTAAGGAGACCTTTTCAATGTGCGTCCCATTCAGTTTGTTGAATGTTAATGTCTTTTAATAAAGACATGAGCAGAGAACTGGACTACTCAGCTTGATAACAGGACGAAGGGTTGAAAGCAAATAAGAGAGTGACAGCACTACACCAAAAAAACACATTCCTTCAAGTGAGCAGTTCAGGTTTTGGAGCACAAATGGCATTCAACATGTCATAACCTTAAGGAAAGATCATGAGTGTTCAAGGTGAACATATTTCATAGGTGCTTACTCAGAGCCTTCATCACATGTCCACCTGTTCCCTGAGCTGTTCTATTTTAAGTGTAAAGCTAATGAATTAGGATATGGAAAAGTTTTCTCTGCAGGCTTACGATGAGAAATGATAAGAGATTATTTTAGAATGAAGATCAATGACAAAGTGCAAGCGGTGTGAGGTGGAGCAGCAGCATGAGGAGGAGGAGGAACAGGAACAGGAGAAGCATGTGTCCTAATGTTAGAAGAGTTTAATGTGTAACTCAAGGCCAAAGGCAAGAACTTCATCTCACCAGGTTGCTTTTCAGGAGTGGAAATTACTCTGTGTCATACGCAGAAGATTTATACAAATGAATAACTTAGGTTATTAATAGGCAGAGATGCATATATTTAACACAATGAGTAAAGGTAGCTTTAATTATGCATCCTTTATAAAACCTGTTTGACTTCAGCGCCTGGTGCACAGGTGCTTTTTCATTATTAATCAAATAGAATACAGTGTAAAACTGTGTCCTTTTGAATCATCAGTTACTACAAATTTATCTGTTCTATATACTTTGTTCTGCAACCGTAAATTAAGAAAATGTGTATTCAAACTCATGATCTAAAATGGCAGAAGATTTTTATTTCATATTTTTGATTTAGCTGCATTGTCAGCCAAAGTACTTTCAATAATTCAAGTTAATAATATATAGCCCAAATATTTTTTTTGTGTGTGTTTTTACTACTTGTATGGCAATATTTGCACAAGTGCCACCGGCAAATGCTCTTCATATTTCACCGGACATTATGGGGCCACCATATGAGCGAGAGTTGCTGCCCTGCCCCTTCTGTTGTCCGAGGGGACCGCTGCACTGACAATGGTGTCACCTCTCCCTTGGGGGGACACCTCAGAGTGATTTGTGGTTGGGGAAGACTGATGAACTGCTATTGCCACCCTGTTTCTTTGCAAGATCAATTCTACATGTAGGAGTGTGCTTTATGAATGATGGAGACCTCCTCAAGCCATCCATACAGCTGCCCAAAGACACAGCCCTGGCCCCCATAGCACCTACAAGGCAGGAATAAAGCAATCATTCTTCTCAACAGGGCAATGCATTACGCACCCACACCCACACATGAAAATACCCACATGAATACACAGATAAGCCAACGGAGCATGCATGCAGACAAACATGGATCTGTTTGCAGGAAATGAATGAAAATCACATTCAGTGTCATTTTGTGGCCTTGAAACTGTTATAAGGGCAGTTGCAGGAAATGCAGCAAAACTTTCCTGTATTATGAGCAAATCGTATTTTTTTCTTAGTTTGCATGAGGTCTTGCTGAACTGGATGCCCTTCTGGACATGACCATAACTGGGCGCATGCCAATAAGAATGACCTGATGGTATTGCGGGCTCACTCGCAGCATACATTTGAGGGCTGAATAGCATTATGAATAGGAGCAGCATACATAGATGTCAGGAGTCCTGCCTCCTGCAGAGAGGTTGAAAGCGGAAAGTAGAACGCAATGAATACTTGAATGCTCTGAAGTCTATGAAATTGAAAAGCCCCTGCCAGAAGATTTCAATAGAAAAATAGAAGCAGCTTGTGCTTTTTAATCACAACTTTTTAGATTGATTGAGTGAACTTGTGTGCAAATCAATGCAGGCTTGACAGACATTCCTCTTTTATGATAATCCTGGTGTCAAGAGCTAGAGGAGGAGAATAATACAGCAAGGCTACCTGACACAAGAGCGAATTACATAGCCCTGTGTAAAAAGAAAAAAAAAAAAAAAGGATCTGTATATTCTTAAAATTTGCACATGTCCTGTATCAAATAGCATTCATTTAAAACTATGGAAATTTTTGTGAACTCTTCTGTTAAATTTTCTTAAAACCTTCAAATTTTGCCTCACCCAAAAGCATCCATGACACCATTTTATTTTTAATTGACACTATTATATCCTTCATTCATAACATGCTATATCCCCAACCAGGTTGCAGTCAAGATAAGGCTTGTAATGCACAGAGAAACACCAGACGAAAGTGCAGCTGAGATAACTTCCATTTACAGTGTAAGCTGGGGAGAGCCACACTGTAGAGGCCATATACTATTTATGGGTTAATCGATACAGTAGCTAGATGACACCATGTTCCTGCTACTTTCTGTCATGATGATGGCTCACTAATTTTGGAGAGCCTGCTTTCTCCTCCAGCCTTTTGCAGGCTCCAGGATACTTTAATTTGGCTGTAAAAATGCCAATCATGGGGTCACTTCTTTTTCCTGGGGGAGGTCATGATGGGGGCAAGTCCATAGGAGGAAATATATTCACATAATTCTCTTAGAGACACTGCTAACCCTTGACATCCCATTTGGGTTGTAATTTCATGTTGTTAAAGTGACAGGGACTCAGCCTCTGTGCTCTTAGAAATGGGGAGGCAGGGGCAAGTCCTGATCAGAAAGGCCCTTAATTCTTACTTTGAGTGAGGATGCCTGTGTGTGTGTGTGTGTGTGTGTGTGTGTGTGTGTGTGTGCGCGCGCGCGCGCGTGGGTGCGTGCGTGTGTCTGTGTCTGCTGTATGTTTTGGTATTTGTGTGTGTGCAAAAAGACACACACATCAGAGGCACAGAGGGAGACCAGGGACTCCTCTGCAGAGATGCTGTTGGCTCAACGAAAAAAGAGAGAAGTGGTAAAAAATAATCCTCATTACCTGGTCTAAGACTTAACGCTCCCTCGTTGTTCTGGCTTTGATCTCTGCCTAACATGGAGAACTGATGCTTTTACAATGATGAAAGCCAACATTTAACTGCTCACACTGAATTAGCAAAAGAAAAAAAAAAGGCACCAGGGCTGTTTGCATTTCAGGGCAGGACGTTTGAACACCAGTTATGGTGAAAGTAGTGAAAGTAGGCTTTTTTGGTTTGTTTTATAGGAACAACATTTGTGCAGAGGCTTCTGCCACTAGGCCTCATTTGTTTTTTGGCAGTCTCCTTGATTTGATTCAACTCATCATTTTAACCGCACATTGTAAATTGCACATAAATGTACATATCAGCTTGCCTGTTTTACTGTATATACCATCTATTTACCAATACTATGTATTCCTTCCTGTCCATATTGTAAATATTAGATGTATAACATATCATAGCACTACTCAATGTTAATAATGTTTGGATTATTTTGCATTAATCCCAGATAGTTGCAGCCCTATATTATTCATATTCTATATTTTACCGTTTTTTTGTTTGTTTGTTTTTTTGTTTGTTTTTTTATATGTTTGGGCTTCAAACCATTTTCGTCATTTTAGCCACTGATGTGCAAATGTTATACGTTTGCAATCGACTCTAATTTTGAGAGACAGTTTCTACAAACGTGACATGTTAAGTAATATAATAATAATAAAACACTATTCACCAAAATGACAAACGCTTACTTTGGAATGCAACTGTTTGCGCAGACCCGAAAATCCTTTAACAAGATGCGCTGCCATTAGTACTTTTTGTAACTAATGCGTTTATCTCTCAACCGCTTAAAAGAACAATTCAACTTTAAAAAAAAAAAAAAGGGAAAAGTTGTGATGAAATCACCGCCGGCGGATCCAACATACCAACCATTACGTTTTCGCGGCTGGGGGGATGTTGTGACACCATGATTTGTGGCTGAAAATTATCCGCCTGGTATGTGTAATAATCGACTGATCGCCGATGATGCGTGATTCGTGAGCGGTGGGAGGACGCCGGCGAGCCGCGCCGCGCCGTGCCGCGCCGCGCCGCCGCGCCCGCGCCCGCCCCTCTCTGACGCGTAAAGAGTTAACGGTGCGGTGGGTTTGCCCATTTCTCTCCTGCCGTGAGTGACGCGATCATCTCTTATCCCCCAACTTTGCCTGCTGCTCGACCAGGCAGCCGAGGTGGTGGACGCTGGCTCTCGCCGCCGACATTCTCAACGCGAACACACACACGGGTTGTTTTTATTTTTTTTTATTTTTTTTCCCCCCCCTTCCCTCTAATCCCACCTCGTGTACCCGATCCGCCGCTGACTTTCCCCGCAGGCTGTTCCTCCGCAGCGATGATGATTAGTTTTTGTCTCCATCGGACTCCCCGATGTTGTGCAGTCTGCCACACGAAGGCGTGAATCTTTCCCTGTGAGTGGAGGTGGATCTTCCCGGATTCGGAGAGGGGTTCATTGTATATTTAAAGAGGAGTTTCGCGGAAATTCCCGAGTATAAAAGAGAAATGCCACGGAGGAAACAAGAAGCGCCCAAGCGCGCGGCAGGTATGTAGATCCGACTGAAATGTGGGTATGGATTTTAAAAAAAAAAAAAAAGGGGGGGGTTATCGTGAAGCTGCGAGGGTTGTTTTGTCAAGCTGACTTCACGGTGACCGCATTTCCGTTTCTCGGTGTGTGGTTGCACGATCAGCGTAGCCACTCTCGGCCACTCTTTCCACCGCTCGCCGAAACTGTTTATTGGGAAAAAAAAAAAAAATCGGATGTGCGTTTCTGCGGGCGACGACCCGGGATTCTCCGCGTCTCAACGCGGCGCGGCCGCTCGCGTCCCATCGGATGAGTTTGGCTGCTCTAAACTTTCGCCTCCCATTGTTCCCTTCCAGATTTCGCGAAAGTTCGCCAACTGCCGCCTCATAGTCGATCCACGGGAGTAAATCCCTCTGGGAAGAAACCTGTTTTCTTGTTGATGGCCCGAGACGCCATAAGGTGACATAAGGGCTTTGTACACGCATGAGCCGAGCGCATAACTTATTTGCACAAGCGGAAGAAAGGGAAAAAAAAAACTCCCATCTAAGCTGCTTTTTTTTCTTCTTCTTCTTCTTCTCGGGATAAGATAAACAATTTTGAGGCAGACAATGGAGTTTCATGGGCTGGAAGGAGCCATAATCGACAGTTGCCATGTCTGATTTGACGGTTGATTGATTGGCTGTCACGCGGCTTTGATCTGATCCTTCCCGATTTGCATCAGAAAATCACTTCCCACCATGTGCTGCAGGCCCCTGACGTCACGTTTAAACCACTTTCAAAGGCCCTGTGTACTTTCACCCTCTCTTTCTCCTTCTCTCGCTCTCGCACGCACGCACGCACGCACTCACTCACTCACTCACACTGGTGGTCAAGTGACTCACAAAAAAAAAAAAAAAAGTAAAGGGGGTGGGTGGGGAAGAGTGGTTTCACAGTGAGACATCATACACACAAACAGACGGACACACACACCTCCAGCAGAGAACATCGCACTCCCATCATGTGCAAATGCTCACTTGTTCACTTTGAACACACGCACGCGCGCACACACACACACAGGGGCAGAGGAGGCGGGAGGAGCGGGTTAGGGGTTGTAAAAGGAGCCGTGTGCTATGTAATGGAGGGGAGGAATGGGTTTGCTCTGTCAGACCGGGCCGTCACAACGGCTTTGTTTCATGTTTGATTTAATTGTCTCTACCCTGACAGGCCCATTCATCAATGGCTTTAATGGTCAATCAGAGACAGGCTGAGTGAGTGCTCCCATTCTGTTTAGCCATAAGCTGGCCTGGGCTTTTATTTCATCAAAATGCCCCAGCCTAATGTACATGCTCACTGGCTCAGAGTGGCCGCGGGGAGCACATAAAGAATGACTGAAAGCTTTCTGATTTCAGATCAGTGAGAAGGATGCTTTTTTTTTTTCTACTCCTTTCCCCTCTACTCTCTCCTCCCCGCTACACTGCTGTCTTTCTGTTGATGAAAGGGAATAAAAGGCTGTAATATAGATCGTTTTGTGTTTTTAGAAAACAACTTTTTCTCCCTGAAACCACGCTTCTTTGTTAATTCATTCATCTATTCATTTCTTCATTTTTTCATGCTCCCCTTCCACCCCTGTCAGTCAGCCCATGCAGCTGCAAGTTATAAAGTTGTCAACTGTTCAGTGGCACACAAAGGGTGATGATGAATTGATTGCAGCACAGAGCATGGTGATAGAGAGAGAAAAGAAAAGGATGACAGATGATGGGCCTTGATTAGGGACTTAGGGGGAGAGTCAGCCCACTGCAACCTTGAGACTTGCATGAAAAATCTACCCACCACACACACACACGCACGCACGCGCACACACACGCACACTCTCTCATTGTCTCTCAAATACACATGCTCTAAGCTTGCGCCTCTCTCTCTCTCTCTCGCTCTCTCTCTCTCTCTCTCGCTTTCCTTCCACTGTATGAGATGGTTTCTCTCTCCTCACGGTAGAAAACTTGTTTTGCCTGCTTCATTAGCATTGGTCCAATTAGCCGAGAGGCTGATGGAGTCCTGACAGGCCCTGTGATTGGAGATGACAAGCTCGGGGTGCCCAGCCCAATGAGGTTTGCCACCACTTTGATGTAATCAACTTGATATTACACAGAGCCGCTTGCCTTTGGTTGTGCTGTAACTCAATTTTCCGCTGCAGGTGACAAATGGGCCTGCGTACCTGGGTCAGGTCTGAGTGCTCTTAACAACTGAGGGCAGCTGGCCACGTAAACAGCCAAGCAAACATGAGTGTGTGCTAATACCCACCCCCCTTTCCTTTGGGGCTGGTGATGCCCTGCGCCCGAGGCAGTTTAAATTGCTGTAGAAAGTTATAATACTCCCAGCAACTTAACAGAAAGTCACAGGCTTTTTGGAATGTCTAACCTGTGCAACATGTCCGCAGAATGGTGTAAATGTGTTTACAGTATCCAGAGGGATTTGCATGCCTCAGTGCGCTGTCAGGCCACCGTAGAGAAAGCCACCCTCCGTTTTCACTGCCATAACCTGCACTCTGATCATTTGTGAGAGACAGAAGGAGAGGGGAGGGCTGTTCTGGTTTGGACCAGGCTGCACAGCAACAGTCTCTTGTTTCTGTAGGGTCAGGATTACAGCTGATAGACAAGTAGCCATCACCCGTGTGTGTGTGTGTGTGTGCGTGTGCGTGTGTGTGTGCGCGCGTATGTGTGTGTACACTTGCACGCGCAGTTTGGCTTGTAGTAGTGTTAAGAGGAATTGTAACAGTAGTCCACCTGCTGGGGTCAAGCCATACTTTTCTGAACCCTGCAGGCCTTTAACATCATCCAGTGTCGTCGAGTGTCGTCGTCTCTTTTCCCCTGTTTTTGCACATCATCAATGCAGCATATATTCTTTACCCGATCTTCCCGCTCTTTTTCACATTGAATAGATTATAGATTTAGTTTTTCGTGTGTACACCATGGTCTATCGTGCTGAAGCTTGAAAATTGTTCCTCACTTTCTTTTTAACGCCAAGTGAGTGAATGTAAATCCCATACGTCTCTGCATGTAACACACACCAGGTACACCAGTAAGCCCTATAGTAGCAAAGATACAAACACTTTTAGCGCACATTTAAGACACACGCACACATGTTGTGACTGGACCATAAAAGTGGCGAGTGAACTGAGCTAAGCTTTTTTTTTTTTTTATATCTGTCTGCCTTCCTGTTGTTTATGTGTGAAAAGCATGCCCTTACGGAAGCAGCAGGGAGCGTGAGCTGGGGCTTAATTGTTCAGCCGACATACAGACTGACAGCATTGGTGAGCTTTAACAACAACACTCCCTTGCTGGCATTTATTTGCAGGTGTGAGTGTGGCGAGTGTTTTGGCCTTGCAGGTCCTGTTGCTAATGAAAGTCCTGTGGCTGGATTCCGGTGAAGTTGAGTCATGTCTGTGATCTATGTGTCTGATAAGTGCATACCTAATGAGGCTGTGAGCACCGGCGGAAGGAGGAGGAGGGAGGTTGGAATTGTTTCCACAGGTATTGACAGATGCCTTTTTGTTTTTGCCATAGGCCTTGACTCCATAAATCCGGCCTGTGTAATGATAACAGTGCCACTCCAGCAAGCGAGAGAGCGGAGTGTACGAAAGAGAGAAGACGGCGGTAGAGGAAGAGGAAGATGTGCTGGTGGTAGGGATGATGAGAAGAAGTGTGGGGCGGTGAAATAGGCCTCCGCTTCTTTTTAACACACACTTGGCAGCTGTCAGGCCATAGGGCTGGGCTTAGGGAAAGAAAGAGAAGCATAAATGCTGTGGTAGTGTCACAAATAGAAAGCTATTAGCCATCCACTCTTCCCTTTCCAGCTTTCAGTGTGCTTTCAGCCGAGGTTTTCAGCCGGGACTGCTGTCTGTGGGCATTGAGTCGGAGGCTTTGTAAAAATAGTCCCACTGCTGTTGTGATAGATACAGCTGCACTGTGGCGACAATTGGGACAGACTGGACCCCCCCCAACCCTTCCACCACCACCACCGCCACCCACTCAGCTACTCTCACCCCCTCCCAGAGGTAGAAATCGTTAGAGCCTGGTGGGATGTGTGCTCTTTTTGGGGAAACTGAGCTGCTCCAGTCTTCAGGGGTCCTGAAACCCAATCCAGGAGGAGAATAGCCCGGCCATGCCAGAGAGCCGATTTCCTTTTCAACAGAGTCATTTATCACTGACCCACCCTTCGCTTCTGACACGGTGACGTGTGTCATTTATCAAACAGGCTTTACCAGACACACACAGAAGGGAGGTGGATAGGGGCAGAGAGAAAGAGAGAGTGAAAGAGGAGAAAACATGACGGAGTGGACTGAAAGAAACAAAGACGAGGAAAGGAGTGGAGAATGAGGTGCAGAGTCAGTGGTGAGAGTCAGAAAAATCAAGAGCCAGGAAAACACATTGTTGTGGGTGTGTTTGTGTCTGTGAGTTTTTCCAGGGAAGAGTGAGTTTTCCTGAAACACTTGAAGTGTTAAGGAGGGGGATTTTTTTTCTTTTCAAGATGATAGGAATGGATAGAGTTTTACACAGAGATGTGTTTTGATGAGTGACAGAAAGTCCCTCAATGACACATCTGTATGCTTTGTCTGTTTACAAGTTCGACAAGTGTGTAGTTGTGTAATATATACAAGCTGAGCATGCAGAGAAGTACTGCACAGGTGTGTGTGCGCGCATGCATGCACATGTGGCCATATGGTGCCTGCCTTGGAGGGGGGGTGTGTGTGTGTGTGAGAGAGTGTGTGTGTGTGTGTGTGAGAGACTTGGGTGTAAACAACTCTAGTGACCGCCCATTATCGTCGATATGCTTTGTCCGCATCTCCCGTCGTC
>CAAKHG010017958.1:0-12216 GCA_901007715.1 Dactylopterus volitans
TCGCGAGGCGCTTGGATTGGGTATCTACATCACAACAGTGGAAAAATGCGTATGTCACACACGTTTAAACCTGTTTACTGAATCACCTCTTACTGCACCTCATTCATTTTCCTGTTTATTTTTCAACTCTGTATATTGGTTTACGTGGGTGGGCCTTGAATGGAAAAATAGTACTTCACATATTTCTGTCTATAACAAAAATTTTAATCACAATATAGCTGTGAAAAATGTAGTTTTTACAACAGAGATTTAGAGATTTCATCGTGCGTGAGCATCCTACAAGCAGATACCTGACAGTCTGATCTTGCAGCCAGCTGCATCACACTGCTCATAGCCGTCATAAAAAGCTGCCACAAGCTGCTCAGGAGTTGCAATTTGTGCTCCAATTTCCTCACAAGCCCTTTGAGCCTCATAGAAGGAAAAGGCATAGCGGCCTGATGCAGATCTATAGTGGAATACGACACCTAGACACAAACATGCACATACACACACATACTGTTAGCATATATTTGCATTGAGAGTTTACAGTCACACTTCTTTGGCATTATCATCCTTATACAGAATAGGGTAACCAACTGTTGAGATAGTTGTAAGAGGGTTCTTGTTGTGTACATATACTGTACAGAGCTATAAAATCGCAGATGAATTTTGATTTAGTATGTCTACCAAACATTCATCCATCTTCATATTTAACATTACCTGAGGCCAACTCATCGGCTTGATGCATCATATCCTGAAGTGCTGGGGATAAGTGGACTGTCCTTTCGGTGACTCGAAATTTGTCCGCAGACTCTTGGGCTCCAGTTGTGGTGTTCATCAGGGTCAAGTTAGATGCCTCTGAATTGGGGGGAAAGACAGGAAATTACTCTTCAATAGTTGGGCTAGTTGTTCTACCTGTTCCCTTAATATTGTTCATTTGGCATCTCAGTGAAATAAAACATTATATTTGAGGGGAATGGGACTGAATTTGGAACGGATGGGAACGCTATTTCAAATCTCGATTAATCAGCTAATCTTTGCAGCTCCAGGTTCATTGTCCCTTTCTTAAGTTGGAGCACCTGCGCCATGAAAAGTCTCTGCACAGCCCTGTTATAGAGGAGAGGTGTAAATGTCATGGTGTTCAGACAAGGTGGTATACGACTGATTATTGCACGGGTCGCCTATTCATAGCAGTATTTTGGTCACAACTTTTTAGTTGTCAATTAATTTAATTTTGACTATTATCCAGCTAATCTTTGCAGCTCTGGTTCCACATGCCCCTTCTTAACTTGGAGCACCTTCCCCAGTCTGTTATAGAGGACAGATATGAAGTCATAGTGTTCAGTCAAGATTGTATAGGATTGTAGTGTATTCACTGAGAAAAGTGCTAAGAAATGTTCGTAGTTAGTATTCAATGCACATGAATTCTTCAATTTTTGACTAAAATTTTTTGCAGGATAAAAGACAAACCTTTGAAACAATAAACGTCATGAAGGCTGGACAGGTCTGGGAAGCCAGTTTGGTTGTCAAAGCGGTAGATGGTTCTGACACCTGCCTCAGGACCTCCACATAGTTCCCTGGGTGTTATGATGGGGTAACGTACACTGCCATCAGCCAGCCAGCCAGGACTGCAATGGTCGAGACCTTTGCTCCATGCAAAGTACAGTTGTGCTGTTGTGGCCAGCTGTGCCCCTGCAGCTCTGCAGTATGACTGGGCTTCTTCAAATGATAAATACTGATGGTTGGAGTCATAGAACAGCTCCCCTATAAAAAATAAACCCACATTTTTAATTTTTCTACATGACAGTATTTAAAGTACTCAGTAAATGTTTTTCTTGATTGATTTTCTTTCATGAATGATTGTATGTTTCGGGGATCCATTCTATACCGGTAATTTGTTCTGCATAACAATATACATCAAAGAGATGCTGTGGATCCATTATCCCATAGTTCCTCACTCCTGGTTCATTTTCCATGTTTCCATAGCAATGTTCGCGAGGCACTTGGATTGGATATCTACGGTACAATAGTGGAAAAATTAGTATGTCTTACACACCTTAAAACTCATTTGCTCACTGAACTTCGTTCTATAAATGATTGATTTTAATGTTGTTTATTCAGACATTCATAGTTATTGTAAGAATGTAGAACAATCTTAAATCTCGTCATTTGGTTGACTGTCATGAAACTAAAGAGTGGGTCAATCATTGTATATTTATGTTAATTGACAAATCATTGTTCAAACCGGCTGAACATAAATGTTTTATGAAAATCCTTTTGTATCTAAACCAAATATACCATGCCAAACTTGTGTGGATGAATTTGGGAAAGTTTGAATGCATGAAAAAGTAAAATTCATCCATAATATTTACATGAATAAATGCCGATTTTACAGCTAAGTTACAGCTGAGTCCTATAAGCAGATACCTGACAGTCTGATCTTGGAGCCAGCCTGCATCACACTGATCATAGCCGTCATTAAAAGCTGCCACAAGCTGCTCAGGAGTTGCAATGTGTGCTCCATTTTCCTCACAAGCCCTTTGAGCCTCCTCGAAGGACAATGCATAGCGGCCCGAGGCAGATCTATAGTGGAATACGACACCTAGACACAAACATGCACATACTGTAAGCAAACATTTGCATTTAGAGTTTCCAGTAGCACTTTTGTGACACGATCTTCTGTATAAAGAAGAGTGTAATTAACTGTCGAGATACAGTCGTTATAAGAATCTGCTTGTTGTGCGTGTGTACTCTGTAAAGCCATAAAATCAAAAATGACAACTGTGAGTTTTTTCATCTACAGTATATTTTGTTTTGGAATCTGTATGGAAAGAGCCTTTAAAATGTGACATTCAAGATCTTTGTATTCAAAGATCTTCAAGTCAATTCAATTAAACTATGTTTGTTCTCAGGGGCAATTTAAATTTAATCTTGAATGTCCAGTTGGTATACCAAAGTAAGAACAGGTTAAAATTAAACCATCTGGCACTGAATATAAACAAAAAAGGGATGATAAACAGGTATTGAGATGAAAAACAAACATTGATTCGTTAATTTCAGTCATTCTTGCACTTAAAACCACAAAACAAAGACCAAAAGATTATGATTGAACCATAAACCATGACCTGAATATGAAACCATTTATGACAGCAAAGTATTATTTCAGCAAATCGATAAATGGTGACAACATATTGACAACATTTCTGTTTATAAACATAATACTTTGTGCTTCAGAATTGCTACATACCTATCTAAAATACTAATCTTAGAACATGAGCTTTCACATTTTGCACACTTGTAGACCAAACAGTCGCAATTCAAATGTCAGCCAATGTTGCAATTGTATTTCTCAGTGTTATTACATCAGCATAATTTCTATTACCATATAAAATCCCTTATCAAGTTATATCCAGATTACTGGAAAAAAATACCACAGATTTTGACACTTGGCCAGAATATGATGATTGTATGAAAACATTTGCACTCATATGGAGCAGAAATGAATTCTGTTTGGGGGAAAAAAAACACTGATCAAGACAATTTTTATTCATGCAAAAATAATCACCCTTGCAGAAAAGTTATTGAAGATTCACTGAAACATTCAGAAGCTCACCCTTTTATTCAACATTTAACATTACCTGTGGCTGTCCAGTTGACTTTATTCAACATATCGTGATCCATGTGGGGTAAGTCGACTCCTCTTTCACCAAAATGAAAATTGTCCGCCTCTTGGGGTCCAGCTCTGGTGTTCATCAGTGTCAAGTTAGATGCTTCTGAATTCACAGGAAAGACAGTAAATTACTCATCCATTGGTTGGGCTTGTTGTTAACTGTTCCCTTCTAATTGTTCATTTGGTATCTTAATGGAATAAAGCATTATATTTGAGAATGGAATGGAATTGGGAAGGGAATGGCATCCTATTTTAAATCTCATTAAGTTCTTCCTGGATATGGATAGCTATACATATAAGCTTTATGCTGTAAACTATTCTGTATGTTTGTTATGCTGTCCTATAATCCTCTAAGTAAGTAAACTAACATAAATGACAAAATATAGCAGCAAATTCTCACATTTAAGAAGTTGGGACCAACAATAACTTTTCATTTTTGTGGGAAAAATGACTAACACCTATAACCATCAAAATAGTTGTCAATTAATTTAATTTTGACTATTATCCAGCTAATCTTTGCAGTTCTGGTTCCACAAGCCCCTTTTTAACTTGGAGCAGCCTGCTAAAGAGAACAGATATAAAGTCATGGTGTTTGGTCAAGATGGTATGGGATTGATTATTGCACTAGTAGAGTATTCATAGAGAGAAGTGGTCACAAAGTTGAGCGGTTTGTATTAATATCATATGAATTCTTAATTTTGTGACTGAAATATTTTAAGGGAGAAAACACAAACCTTTGAAGCAATAAACGTCATGAAGGCTGGACGGGTCTGGGAAGCCAGTTTGGTTGTCAAAGCGGTAGATGGTTCTGACACCTGCCTCAGGACCTCCACATAGTTCTCTGGGTGTTACGATGGGGTAACGCACACTGCCATCGGCCAGCCAGCCAGGACTGCAATGGTCGAGACCTTTGTTCCATGCAAAGTGCAGCTGTGCTGTTGTGGCCAGCTGTGCCCCTGCAGCTCTGCAGTATGACTGGGCTTCTTCAAATGATAAATACTGATGGTCCGGGTCATAGAAGAACTCCCCTATAAACACAGACCCACATTTTTAATTCTCCAATTCTTCTTTTCTTTAATAAATGATTGATTGTATAAGGGATCCAATTCCATACCAGTAATTTGTTGCGCGTAACAATATACATCAAATTGATTCTCTGGACCCACTATCCCGTAGTTCCTCACTCCTGGTTTTTTACCCATGTTTCCATAGCAATGTCTGCGAGGCACTTGAATTGGGTATCTAGGACACAATAGTGGAAAAAATTAGTTTGGCTTCCACACCTTAAAACCCATTTTCTCACTCAGCGTCTTTATGTCCGATTTTACTGTTTGCAAACTGGTTTTAGGAAGGCATTAATTGACTGGAAAATTGTGACGTCACATATTTCTGTGCATCAATCAGCTCAGCATCAGCGAAACCAAAGTTTGATGACATTTGGTTGGTTGCCTGGTCTGTGTCAATCAAACCTAAATCATACACAGTCATAGTTCTTATGCTGCTGATTGGTTGTTTGAAGTAGTAATCTCTTCATAATTAATTACATTTTTTTTCAAAGTTGAATGTTAAGTGTTGTTCATCCAGACATGAATGCTTATTGTAAGACTGTAGACCAAGTTTAAACCTTGTCTTTGGCTGTCAGAAATTATTGTTCAAACCTACTAAACTTGAAAGTCCCTTAGTATCAAAACAGATGCTACTTTGCTGAATTCGGTAAATTTGAATTAAAGAAAAAGAAAAATACATCCATAACATTTGCATGAATAAGTGCTGATTTTACAGCTGAGATTTCATTGTATGTGAGCATCCAACAAGCAGATACCTGACAGTCTGATCTTGCAGCCAGCCTGCATCACATTGATCATAGCCGTCATTAAAAGCTGCCACAAGCTGCTTGGGAGTTGCAATTTGTGCTCCAATTTCCTCACAAGCCCTTTGAGCCTCATGGAAGGAAAATGCATAGCGGCCTGATGCAGATCTATAGTGGAATACGACACCTAGACACAAAAACATGCCCATAAACACACATGTACTGTAAGAATACATTTGCATTTAGAGTTTACAGTTACACCTCTGTGGCATTGTCTTATGTATACAGAACAGTGTAACCAGCTGTTAGCCTAATAGTTATATGAAAGTGCTTTTTGTGTGCATATGTCAAACAACCCTTTAAAACAGATACAAAGAAACCAATGAAATAAAAATAGATCTTATCTATTCTAATCTAAAACCACACAGATTTTTTGTTGCAGAGACTATGTAATAGAACTGAGCATCAGTAGTTCAAACCCATATTGTGAGATTATCATTATGTATCCTTCTAAAACATAACAGGACGCAGAAAACAAAAAAGTTTATTATAAATACAGTAGTTACTACTAAATAGACCACGACTTGAGAATTAGTATCATTTTTAACACGCTGATAATTAGTTCCACTGACAACAAATTAACAGCAATATTTGTGCTTATAAACCTTTCAGTGCTACTGCAGGCTGATGAGAGTGGCTTTTACGTTACCTGAAGCTTTCCTTGTCACACCAACTGTATTTCTGATGATTTCATGTAAGTTCAGAGCGCTTTGGGCTTGATTTGTATTGGTCAGCAGAGCCAAGTTACTTGTTTCTTCAACGGCAACTACAGTTTCCTCAGGATAAGATGGCATGGGTGCACAATCGTCCTCAAGCAAAGGGCCAAAAACACCTTTTCCTTCAAACACACCACTTGCCTCTTCTTCAGTTTCTAAGTCGGTGCTTCCTTCCTGTATAGAAAGGGACTGGGGGAGGTCTAACGTGGATATGTAAGAAGATAAGAGGACGGATTTAAAGACAAACAGTGTATAGTCAACATGATATATGAGTGATTACTGCACTAGCAGTGTATTCATAGCGGTATTTTGACATGGGTTTCGAGAAAATCTTTTGTAAACAAGATAAAATAGAAATATAGAAAAAAGTGGTAAAGTTCAGTAAAGTTCGGTAAAGTTTGAATTTATATCACATAGCTTCAATTTTTAACCCCGAAATATTTGAGATAAAAAAAAAACAGACAAAAAAACGCACCTTTGAAACAATAAACGTCATGAAGGCTGGACGGGTCTGGGAAGCCAGTTTGGTTGTCAAAGCGGTAGATGGTTCTGACACCTGCCTCAGGACCTCCCACAGAGGAGCGTACACTGCCATCAGCCAGCCAGCCAGGGCTGTCGTGGTCTAGACCTTGGCTCCATGCAAAGTACAGTTGTGCTGTTGTGGCCAGCTGTGCCCCTGCAGCTCTGCAGTATAACTGGGCTTCTTCAAATGGTAACTGCTGTTGGTTGGAGTCATAGAACAGCTCCCCTATTAACACAAATGCACATTTTTAATCATTATAAATAATAGTATCAATAGAACTAAGTAAACGTGTTTTTAAATAATTATATCTATAATGAATTACTTAATCAGTGGTTGAATTACATACCATTCATTTCCCCCACATAACAATATACATCAAATACACGATCTGCATCCATTATCCCATAGTTCTTCACGCCTGGTTCTGCACTCTGGTTTCCATGGGAGGCTGCGTGAGGCCCTTGGCCAAAGTATCTATGGCACGATAGTGGAAACAATTAGCATTTCTCACACACTCTCACCCAGGTTTTATTGTGAGCAATTGATTTTTACTGTTCATTTTTCAATTCATTATACTGGTTTTAGGTGGGCAGACCCTGACTGGAAAATTGTGAATTCACATATTTCTGTGCATCAATCAGTTCAGGAACAATTAAATCAGAGTTTGATGACACCAGTAAAAAAAAAAAAAAAAAAAAATGTATGCTTCGTCTTTTTCTTCTGAGTTTTTCGTATGTGTTTTGCTGCTAACTACTAATTTATACTTTAAGCCACAAAACAATTCCAATCTCAAAATGTTCAGTGTTTGTAGGACATGTATTCTCCTCTTCAAACTTTTCAAATACTTTTTAACTTTTTAAAATATTTGGCCAAAAAGCAATTGTGCCGCTGAAATAAATTAATAAATAAAGACAAACCTTTATCTTTTTTAATAAGTCCATTACCGTGGCAACCATGTTTCAACAGACTGTATGAAATCTGACATCACTGTCGTTTCTCATGTTTCACAGCTGTATTACATTATCATGGCGATTCAGCTCTTTAACAACTGATACTTATACAGGTTCCATTCACATATTTGTCACATCGAAGAAAATTTAACAGTTGTATTCTGACTTAAACAGTTTAAAAATCAGAACATTTAGGCTTCATTTGAACTTTTTGTGTTTTTTGTAGAAAGTGTTAAATTGTACAACTGTGATAATGCTCAGAAAACCTATTTATGATGCATATTTATAATGTTTCAATTTACAAACTCAGCACTTTGAATCACTCTAGACTCTTCCTCTGGTTAAGTTGTCATGGTATAACAAGGTAAAAGGCCACCAGAAAATGAAACTAGGAATCAGTCCATCGTCCAATCATTTGGGCTTCTTCTTTTACTGCACTTGTAAAATACACAATGTATATTTAAATTTATTTATAAACTTATCCGACTTACAGTACAGAAACTGCCACATTTTAAAAGTTCCAACCTTTCAATAAATTGATCAGTATTACATTTGAATATACTTAGCATACTAAGATTCAATACATTTCGCAATTTTTAGCTTAGGGACATTTGATGGTTGTCTGGTCGCTGTCGAGCAAATCAGATTAGACACATTCACAAAGTTGTGATGCAGCAGATTGATTTAGAGTGGTAGTATCTTCACAAATTATTTCCTAGGAAATGTTCTCAAACTTGAATTTGTCATATGACTGACTGTCATCAGACTAAACAGCAATTCAAACAGCAAATTAGTTTTTAAATATGCTGCACTTAAAAGTCTAGTGGAGATCCTGTAGTATCCAAACACATCCAATATGTCAGGTTGAATTTTTGGAAAATGCAAATTTAAAAAAAAAATCAGCAATACTTTGCATGAACAAATGCAGATTTTTCAACTGAGTTTTAGAGATTTCATGGTGCGTGAGCATCCTACAAACAGATACCTGATGGTCTGATCTTGCAGCCAGCCTCCATCACACTGCTCATAGCTGTCATTAAAAGCTGCCACAAACTGGTCAGGAGTTGCAATTTGTGCTCCAATTTCCTCACAAGCCCTTTGAGCCTCATGGAAGGTAAAGGCATAGCGGCTCGAGGCAGCTCTATGGTGGAATACGACACCTAGACACAAACATGTACATACACACACATACTGTAAGCAAACATTTGCATTTAGAGTTTACAATTACACTTATCTGGCATTATCTTCTGTACAAAGAACAGTGCAACCAACTGCGAGCTTCTTGTGTGCAATTGTGTGAAAAGTTTTAAAACACAGACAAACTTTGTTGCAAACTTTAAGTAATAGTAGACGAGTTCATTCATGACTGCATGACTAACAAAAATCACAATGCAGTAATTTCTATATTTTTGCCCAGACCCTTAATGTCACTTCTCAGTTGCAGGTCTTTGTGATCTAATTTGAATAAAAGTAACCAGAATATGAAATTGACATGAACCATATGGAGCAAACTGTAAATATATTATTCATCATTGTCTTAACCCATGTTCATGTTCCTGATTCCTGCATTCATGTAGAAGGCTTCCAAAGATGACAACTGTTATCACCTAACACCTATTTTTAATCAAACAAAAGTTCAAAATTTGAAACAAGCACAGAGTTCATGTCAAATTGTATGTGTTCCAGAGATTTATGAATGATTTATGAACAATAAATGATTAACATCCTTCAGTTTGTTACCTTTGACGTTCAGTTGGACAAAGTCGCTGGCATCCTCAAGGTCCTGCTGCACCTGACAGCGATAGTGACCTGAGTCCCTGGAGCGCAGATCTCCCAACCACAGTGACAAGTCATCAGGGTAAGAACTGTAGTATGGCAAGGTGGCACGACCCTGGAATGCCTCACTGACGTTCACCGTTTGACCGAGTGCGACTAAGATCTCTGTCTCCACCCCATCAAACACCACTGTCCACTTGACTTGTGGCACACTATGGTTGGAAGAGGAGGATTCTGGCGTGGAGTGCTGAGACACCAGGCAGGGGATGGTGATGGAACTGGCCAGGGAGGCATTAAGATCTGTGTGGGGGATGTTCACCTGGAGAGAATGGACATCACCTGCAGAAAAACATTCAGGACAGAGAACGTAGCGTCATAAAATAAGCTGAGAACGGAAATCGTTTTGGGTTTCTCTGAAACCATAGCACAATAAAAACATTTAAGGTGTGCCTAATTAATAAGTGGTCGGCAAGTGTCTGTTACAAGACCACGTTGTCTCTTGTACCAATGTATTGTTCAAGTGTCTTCTAAATCACATAATGTTTTTTTGACTGTTCTTTGGTTGATGATAGCTTATCTTGCACCACTTCCCCCAAAATAATTCCCCTGGTGAACACTGTTATATAAGTATATCTTATCTTATTGTTCAAAAGAGATGGCAATAAGAGACAAGGTTAAAGAAAAAATGTTGTCTTACCATACACAGGGGCGGTCCCGGTAGGATAGCCCAGAGTGAAACCACAAAATGCACAGAGAAGAGGGACAATTTGGCACAATCTATGGAAAAAAAAGAGGCCAGAATGTGAGTACAAAACAGCAAGAATTAAAAATACAGTTCCAAGCAAACTTGGGCAAGGAGGTACATCAAGATGATAAAGACTTTCCAACTTCATACATTTAATCTTTAATCGGCAGAGGTATTCCTGATATTGGAAATCATATCCTGTTGATTCACAGGGGGACATGCGCCACTGACCTTGAACCAAACTGATTTCTGCCGGATTAATAATCACACTTTCAAGTTTGTTACCTCCACCACCGGATATGCCTAATATGTGGCTGTCGGGAAAAAACGATCACGACTCTTGAAGAGTTAACTGTAGAAGTTGCCATGTATCAGTCACATCAGAGCTGGAGAGCGTTTCTTGAATCAAAGAAGTGCAAATAATGGCACCAGAGGTTTCTCTCATTTTTTTTTTCACTTTACTGTGCTTCATGAACTTTTCTTGCACACGACAACAAAGCACATGATCACAGTATAATCATCTAAGGATTTGTACATACACAGACCTTCTTTTGTATAAATGCTAAGCTTCTCTCTGAGATACAGAAAATTGCTGGCCCTTGGATGTATTTAAAATCTATTCTTGGTCTACAAAAGTGTAGGGATCTGCTGAATTCTCACAATTAAAGACTAATTCGTTGTTGTACCTAGTCGGCGCAGTCCAAGTTACCGACGCTTACGGTGTAATCCCAAGCTATTTCCTCAAAGTCTCGGACCTTGCTAGCCTTTATCATGTCTTGTGGAGTATGTTTACAGTGGCTGGCACATTTCTTTCAATGTGGCAGGTGGTAAAGTAACCTTATCATTTTCTTATCTTTCTTTAAAAAAATTTTCACTTGATATACATAGATATTGATAGACATATTAAGATATTGTTAAATAAAGAGGACACATAGAGGTAAAAAAAGAAAAAAGAAAAACAGGTAAAATTCACGAGAAAGTAGTTTTAGAAACATGCAGAACAAACTATAGCCTCCATCGTGCTAACAAATTTCAAATGATGCAGTTATGAGACAGTTTCATCCAAAGCTGAACACTACAAATGTCATAAACGTTCACAGATGTTACAGATTCATTGCAGGGCCACCGTATAAGACTGCTTTAGTTTGTGCCATGTGCACCTCATAAAAAAATCAGCAAAGCTTATTTATTATACATTTACACATCACAGTGAAATATTGTTTCTTTTACTGAGATAAAATTGTAACAGGATCTCCATGTATAGCCCCTAAAGATTCTGAAAACTGCGTCTCAAAACTCAAATTCAGTGGGAGAAAAAAAAAAGGAGCAAATTCAAGTCCATGGTTTTGAAATACAGACATACTTGGTTGCAAACTTCAAGTAATCGAACTGTGCATCAGCTGATGATGGTGGCTGAAACCCACAATGTGACATCATACGCCCTACTAAATTTAGGATCCGTTCCCAGTAGGCTGGTTCATTAATGACTGCATGACCGACAAGAATCAGAATGCAGTTATTTCCCTATTTTTGCCCAGACCCTTCGCGCCACCTCTCAGTTTGAAGTGAACTTATCTAATTCATTCACTCATCCATTCATTCTAATTCATTCATTAGGTCATCAATCTGCTTGACCAACATGCCATTCATCACCTGCGGGAGTTAATGGCGTGGCGTCTCAGCCCAGCAGCATCCTGCCACCTCCCCACCCACCAGCCTGGCCCTGTTATTAACCCAGCAGACCAGGCGGGATGCTCACTGTGGCCTGATACCACCTCCCAAAGCACCGCGATGGAGCTGGGGGTGTCCGTTCACTGTAGAGGGCAGTGCTTCCTATTACGTTTCGGCATCAATGGCGGCAGGTGCATTTTTTTTTTTTTTAATTTACAGGGGGCGGGGAGAGGACAGGAGAGCAAGGTGGGGCGGGGTGGAGTTTTAGGGAACGGGAGGGAACGAGAGGGGCGGGGCGGGGGTGGGGGGGTTGCCA
>CAAKHG010017965.1:8820-20023 GCA_901007715.1 Dactylopterus volitans
AGCCACAACAGACACACACACACACAAACGTGCATGCGCACGTACACACACATACACGCACAAACAAAAACATTGCCATCATTGTATATTAATCCTGTTTTTGACAGCTGTGTGTGTGTGTGTGTGTGTGTGTGTGTGTGTGTGTGTGTGTGTGTGTGTGTGTGCGTGCGTGCGTGTGTGTGTGAGGCTGTATGTGCTGCACTCAGCTGTTTCCTCGTCTGACAAACAACAGTCTGCTTGAGTCAGCAACACCATTTCCTTGATTCGGCCATTCTCTCACACGGAAACTAGCCCTCAATTTACAGAGCAAATGTCACCGCTGATATAGTGGAGGGATCTGTTAGTATGTTTATGAGACACACTCGCGTATGTGTTGACTTCATGACAGCGTGTTGCGGTTCTTCCCCCCTCCCCTCCTCAGGTTTGTTGACCTTTGTGAACTGCGCCTATGTGAAATGGGGCACCAGGGTCCAGGACTTCTCCACTTACGCCAAAGTCATCGCCCTCATCGCCGTCATCATCACTGGCCTGGTGAAGATCGGACAAGGTGCTGCCGCCATCACCGGCTCAAAAATTTTTAAGCGTTTCCCAAACTAGCCCCATGGGGAATGAGCGTCTTACATTATAAAAGAAGTATACTTAACACAATTTACCTTTTCATTGGCGTTTTGTAGGTCAGACGCAGAACTTTGAGGGCCTTTTTGATGGCTCGTCCCAGGACCCAGGAGGTATTGCTCTGGCTCTCTACTCAGCCCTGTTCTCTTACTCCGGATGGGACACCCTCAACTTTGTCACAGAGGAGATCAAGAACCCGGAGAGGTGAGGACGTGGACACAATAATGGCATCGTGTGCGAGGCCACGTCAGCCTCTCCTTCTTCCGGTACATAGCCCCAAATTAAAACAGATTCCGAAGCACGTGCATGAGCTGATACTCAGAGTACATTATATGGAATAGCTAACCGCCTCTTAATGCAGGAAACTGCTGCTTCTGACAGAATTTAACCCTAAAATAACAGCTTTGTAAGGACAACCGATAGATGAGCTGGGCAGCTTCAGGGTTGCCAGTGCTGATGGGCTGTGATGCGATTTGATCAACACTTGCCAGGCAAAAAGTGTGCGCCCGACAAAACATGAGGCGAGGGAAATGAGGTGAAGGAGCTCCGACGTTGGAAATCTTTAGGAAAAATGCACACTCCGATGTCGGCCAGAGCACTGATCAAATGAAGTGAAACGGCACATGATTGGCTCGCCAGCCTTCCCCTAAATTCCCAGGCAGATTAAGTGACAAACCCACCCACCTTACCCCCAATCCCCATTCCTCCCTCACCCGCCCACGGGGTCGACCGGCCCCAAGACTCGTTTGACTGCGAGTCTTAAAACCTTCGTGGCTCTCCCGCTTCAGGTCTCAGCCCACAAATCTCACCCCTTTTGCTTCCCTCTGCTGTCAATCCGTGCTCATTACAGGAATCTGCCGCTGGCCATTGCCATTTCCATGCCCATCGTAACCGTGATCTACATTTTGACCAATGTGGCCTACTACACCATCCTCCCCATGAATGCAATCCTAGACAGCGACGCCGTGGCCGTGGTGAGTGCGAGTGATACTCGGTAAACGGCAGCACTTGGAACGCCGCGTTCATCATTTGTGACAGATTCCTGCGTCTCCCCTCTTCCCCAGACGTTTGCAGACCAGGTGTTCGGCGTGATGAACTGGACCATCCCTCTGGCCGTGGCTCTTTCCTGCTTCGGGGGGCTGAACGCCTCCATCCTGGCATCCTCCAGGTCCGCCATTCCGCATTTGCAGCGAGGACATTTGAGCATTTTACCTCCAGTCGCTTCACCCCCCCCTGCTCATTGCGTCGTGTTTTTCCGTGTGTCTCAAAAGGCTGTTCTTCGTGGGCTCCAGAGAGGGGCACCTGCCCGACTACCTGTGCATGATCCACGTCCACCGCTACACTCCCATACCCGCCCTGCTCTTCAACGTCAGTCACATCTGTTCGACCGGATGAACAACCTGAACAATAACATTTTCTGTTTTGGAGCCACCGGGGGAAATCCTCTCATTTCTTGATCGCCGTCTGTGTCCGCAGGGCGTCATGGCTCTGATATACCTGTGCGTGGAGGACGTCTTCAGGTTGATCAACTACTACAGCTTCAGCTACTGGTTCTTCGTGGGTCTGTCCATTCTGGGGCAACTGTATCTGCGCTGGAAGCAGCCGAACAGGAAGAGACCGCTGAAGGTAGCTTTAAGCGTTCGGATGTGATCACGCGGGTGGAGCATGTGCGATGTGACGTTTGATTTGGGAAACCGACTCAGGCGGCCCTCGCCTCACCTTCTCCTTCCCCCTCCTCAGCTCAGCCTGTTGTACCCCATCATCTTCTGCATCCTCACCATCTTCCTGGTGGTGGTGCCGCTCTACAGTGACACCGTCAACTCCCTGATTGGCATTGGCATCGCCCTGTCAGGAGTGCCCGTCTACTTCCTCTGCTGCTACACTCCAGCTCATAAGAGGCCGCTGTGGTTACGGAGCTTCATTGGTAAGAAAACTACTTTTTTTTTTGCCCCCCCCCCCCATTTTTTTTCTTCAGAATGGAAATATTATATTACCGTAATAAATAATAATGTGGCGCACCAGGAGCTTAGAAGTCATCTAAATAATTCCATTGCTGTTATTTTTAAGTTTTAAATAGGTGCTCAATCTCTTACCAGGGCAACTGGGCAGTTGTTCTCTGCGAGGAGGCTCACTTTCAAAACAAGCTTCAACTACTGTCTCGTAACCAACTTACTTCTCAACATGTTTATCGGAGCAACCACTGTACTGCGTTGTACTGAACGATAAACAGGAGGATGCAATGGATCACTTTTGATTTTTAGGGCGATTTACGTATTCAGGCAATAATCACACGTCAAAATAATTGCGCAAACATGCCCCTGTATCCACCGCCACTGGTCGTTTTTGACTGAGGAATAATATTCATTGAGCAGATCACAACAGATCCGAGGGTTCCTCTGACTGTTCTCTCGTCCCCGTCTCTTCCAGCCAAGTCGGGCGTCTTCATTCAGAAGGTGTGCTACTCCGTTTTAACCGAGATGGACGTCGACAAGGCAGAGTAGAGACGTTTGGTTTGAACAAACTAAATGGAGACCGAGTGACAAACACAGGAGGCTCAACCTGGACTCCTCCAGGCCAGTCGCTGCTGCCACGAGGCTTCGATGGATCGACGTTGGGCTTGTGCTGGACCCAGAATCTCTGACCTGTCAGTCATCACCCCGGCGCAAAAAAATATTAATGAATACAGTTCGACGGCGCCGCGGTGGATGTTGGCATGACTTCATTCACGCTGGCTGCAACGTCAGAGAGAACTTTTTCATGCACTCCTGAAGAAATATTACAGAACTGGAGGTATTAGTAGATTATTTAATTGATAGGTTAAGAGAAATGTTTAGTCTTTTTTGATTTTTACTGGAAGGGGGGAAATTATAACATTGAATAGATTTATGTTTTATGTGGGCAGGAGAAGATCTCTGAAACTGAAAGCACTGCTGACATGTCTGGCTAATATTGTTGAGTATAGAGATTAGAATACACGACGCCACATTCACCGGTGGAGAAGGTTCATACATAGTTTTGTCTGGTCAGCTGCAAAGTAAAGTGAAGGGCTATTTTTACACAAAAATTACTACGCTTTTTCTTCAGTGTCTCCAAACACGGGCTGACAATTGTTGAAGTGACAGCTGAGCAGCAAACATATTTATAATAAAATTATTTGTGAACATCAGCGACTTATTTTTTTCGTCCTCCTCCGAGGACATTCGGTGTATCTGTTTTGTTGTGCACTCAATGCAATGGCGACGCACACATCACGTGGTTGACATGAGGCAGGTTTTAATTAGAATATACATACATGAAGACAGGCTTTTACTGCCCCGACTTCTCTTCCCGCTACCGCATCCTTAATTATGCACATGGCCCAATGTTATGTCAAAGAGTCAGCCAGACCGATCTAACCGATGGTGTCCTTCCAGGGCCTCAGCTTGCCACCAGCCTCCTTGTCTTTAGCTGATGCTGCAGATATGGAAGGGGTCTGCTGGAGAGGATTGTGGGTAAAAGTCTGCCTCAGTGGTCCTTCATGAAAACAGGAGATTGACAAGGATGTGATTTCGCTGTACAAATCGAGGGACCGCACAAAGCAAATCATGCTAACGGCGCCATCTAGTGTTCAGGATGTGGAGGTACATTTGATAGACATTCTTCCACTTGAGTAATATTAAACACCTCTTTATTTCACACGAGCGGATGTAAAAAGCGTGGAAGTGCTTGAATTTTTTTTTCGAGGGCAGCCCCAGCCTAAAGGTTAGAGAAGCAGGCTTGGCATCGGACGGTTCCTTCAAGGTGGCTGAAGTGCCATTTAGCAAGGATTATACATTTATTTCGTGTGAAATTAGTAATTCAAGTTTATCCGAGACTGTCTTATTGGCTTTTGGTGATGGTTTGCACTCTCTGTGTGCCATTCCAGTTTGTGACTTTGCTGGGTGATGGGTGGAAAACACAAAATCTTAATATGGGTAGCACTTAATTTTTACACTTACCAGTCTATAGCAACAGGTGTGTTTCTGTGTGTGTGTGTGAGTGCATGTGTGTGAGGAGGTGGGTGTTGTTTTGAGGGGTCAACTCTTCTATTAAGATAATAATTCATTACTGGGGAGAGGTCCAGTTTCTATAACGGCACTTTATTCTTGAAATGACTTTAGAGGCCTAAACATATTTTAAATGAGCTGGGCATTTTTTTCTAATTATGGAATTACTTTGGGCTTTTTTCTGCATCATCTTTCATTTTAAAAGCATTTTAGTCTACTGTAAATATTTTTTTCCCCCATTTTTTCCCCAAATCGACTTAATATGATGCTCTTATTTTGAAACACCTCCTGTCAGCTTCTTATGATGTCACAATGAATGAATGAATGAATGGACAGATTTGTATTTAAGCGTCATACTATAAAGTATAGTCCAGCCCGCATGCGGCTTAGAAGACACTACATCTACAATTATTACTATTCTCGGTCAGGATGTTAACAAACAAACAAAGTCAAATGATCTGACTACGTGAGGCAGCCGAAGTAGCAGGACTGACCTTTGGCAGCCAGGTCCAGATGATTCTTGATCCGTCTCTCCCTCTCCTCCAGCTGTTGCGCCAGCTGAGCGTTCTTCCAGCCTGGAAACGCACCATGAGTTACATCACGGCCAAAGACATAAAGATAATCTGTGTTTTTCTGAATTCCCCCCTAAATAAATACATAAAACAACAAACCTTTATGTCGTTTAACATTATTAATGAAAGTCCTACGTTATGAACACTGACCCTTCTTCATGCTCTCAATGAACCCGTCATTTTGAGGCAGCGCTGAGGCTGGATGCTTGATCTTCTCCGGGATGCTCAGTCGCTCCCTGATCGCGGGGTGGTTGAGCAGGGCGACTTGACCCAAGGAGAAGCAGTTGGAAGTCAACCAGTAAGTAAAAACAGCCTGGAGTTGGTTTGAGGAGAAAAAGGACGTCAGATATTGAGCATGGCACAGATGTTTAAGACGCATTTCCTTGCAACACGGTTCTCTTTTTAAAGTACACGTTAAAGACGTGAAATGAGACACAGAGGTGTGAAAAAAAGACCAAAAATATCCCGAGCGAGAGGCCGACTGACCGTGGGGAAGTTGATAGTGAGGGGGAGGATGACGAAGGGCATGATCCTGAACACGGTCTTCATGGCTCGCAGATTGGGGTTGTCCACGCCCGACTCCGCACCCAGCTGAAAGCGACGGCTGTGATTACTGATGTGCGGCGTGATCACGTCGAGCAGTTTGAGATCGAACAGCATCAAATTCAAACATATTCTGAAGCCCGTTGACGAGTTGAGTTGACCGGTGGTTCACCTCAAGGATGAAGAACATGGTTCCAGTGACGGCCAGGGGCAGGATATAAAAAGGGTCGGCTGCCGTCAGATCCGTAAACCAGAGCATGCCTCCCGTTTGCATGCTGGGCACCGGCAAATAGGCCATCTTCCTCAGAGCGATGAAGAAGGAGAGGAAGATTGGTGCCTGGGGAAGTGGAGAGATGCTGTTTTGACCACTGACAAATATGTAGACATCTTAAGAAGACTCTGGCTGCTTGTGACAGCACCCACTGGAGCCAGGAGGAGGGTCTGCTCAAGGAACACAATTCCAATGATGATGAATCTTCATTCATTACCAACGCGCTAAGAATTGCGCAAGGCCAAAGGGGGACCTATTCCCATCTTATCCCAGTGAAAATGAATCCTGCTTTAATGTGGAGCAGCACTGAGTTTCAAATTTTGATTACAAATTCAAAATTGCCAGTTTGGCTCGAGCATTGTCACAGTTCGGCGCCAACTTAACCTGGAACCGTATTCAGACACGAGCTGACCTGCACCACAGGAACCAGGAACCCCCGGAGAGGATTCACGTCATGCTTCTTCTGGAACAGTGTGAGGTCAGTGTAGGCTTTGGCAACTACGAAGTTAGAGAGTGACAAATCACAACAAGGTGATGGCGCCGGATTTCTGAAAGCACATGCGCACGAACATCCGCAAAAAAAAAAAAGGCAATGAAGAAGAAGCAGTGAGCATTTACATTCAAATTTGTTTCCGCTCTGTTTGGCCTCGGTCATCCTGGCAGTGAGTTTGGTCATCTCCGGCATGACGTTGTTCATTTTGGCCGCCTCCCTCTGGCCTTTCACTATGACCGGAAACACAACCAAACGAGCCAGCACGGTTCCTGTGTGTGTGTGTGTGTGTGTGTGAGGGAATGATTGAAAGAGGGAAGAAGAACAGGGCGATAAGAAAGGGGACACAGAAGTGCTGCCTTAAGTAAATCAAGAGTTAAGAAAAATGTCAACGATCATTTTTTTGCTGATCTGTTCTCACCTACAACAATAGCACCCCACCAAGGCAAACCCAGATCCATGTGCATGAATTCTAACAAGTTCTGTATCAGGCCCACTGGTGTGTGGCTGCCCAACCCCAGCTCTGACAAACGGGGTTCTGTCGCTAGAGCCTGCAGGACCTCCACTGCAGCTGGTGCAGCATCGGCCACTGGCTCTAGGACCGGCTGCGATGTGACAGGGGTGGGGTCAGCGGACGCGAGGAGAGGGGAGGGATCCAAGACCGGAGTAGATGCGGGGCCGTCTGCTACTGGTGCTGCCGTGGAAACCGTTTTAGCTGGAATCTGAAGACATCAATCAGGAGTCAGGTGGGAATGCAACTGAGGCCTTCGCCGAGCTACTCAACTTCAGATGTAATCTCAGTCACCTGTTCAGTGATTGGCTGTGCAATAATGGGGGGGGAGTCTTCCATGGTTCCGGCCTCCGGTGGGATCTGGAAAATCAAGTGAGTATCAATTTATCTGCATCAATTTTAATAGGAGTGATTTTTTTTTTAAGTGAACGTGCTTTGATTTAAATTTGTCTCTTTTAACATGATAAAATCATCCAAGGTCGAACCCAACACTTTTCACTGTAAATCAAATTCTTGAAATGCATGTGAATACAGCTTCCATGTTCATGTGGATCCAGAATCCAGAGTGAGCCTCAGTAATCACACCAGGATTCTCTCACTCTTCTGCTGTTTGACCAATGCTGCTCAGCCAGCCGCGGGCGAGCCGTACGCTGAAATACGCCTGCGTGCCAACTCACCTGTGAGCTGCTGTGTCTGACCGCGACAGCATTCACCCACAGCAACCTTCCATGGTGCCTTCGACCCAAAATTATCCTTGTGGCGGGAGTGTTGCACTGAGACACCGTATGCAGACATGATCTCTGGAGCAATCGCTGTTGGTTAACCAGAAGGAATGAACGTCAGGCAGATCCTCTCATTACACAAGAGACTACAGTCTGATGATGCATGCTGTTGTTGTGGTGCTGCGACAGCGACAACTGCGACATTAACAGTCAAAATACGAATTACCAACTTCCACTGGAACAACACACAATTCATTGTTTACCGCACTCAAATGTCTCAGAATGTAACAAAATGTTTTGCAGCCTGTTAAAAATAAAAGTACATGCTGTATGTATTTAGTCCACACAATAATGATATTCTTACATCACTGCAGTTATGAAGGTTTTTATTATGTCTAAAATAAATTTGAATTGCAGCGAGAATACATTAGCAATGATATTACATTTTTTTCTAAGCCTTCCAATTTCAGGTTGTATGACTTTATAGGTTCTATGACTATATGACGGTAAAACCTGCCACACTTTCTGCACTTCAAGCAGTAGATTGCTTAATATTGTTGTCATGGGGATTTGATCTCCTGTTTTACAGATAAAGACTTAACCCCTTCCCTATGTCAAGTATTAATTTAGGCAGATGGGGCTATTTTTACATGTCATTTACACACTGTATTGATTTGAGATTCAAAAACAACTCCTTGATTTAAAAAAATGATCTGAGCTATAATAATCTACCTTTCCAGTTAAGTTACTTTGAATCCCAGAAAAAAAAACACGAGTATGCATAAGCTATCGTAGAATTCAGGTGATTTCTATAGGACTCGGCACTTGAATTAAAACTTGTTAACTCAGTTTGAAACTGCAGTTAGCCGAATCACACAGCCTCCACATCTGTGTTTGGAGACGACAAACACTGACAACGCTGGCAGCTACTGGCACAGCTTAGTGAACATACGAGCTCGATAACGTTACAAAAATCCACTGTTGTTCACCGATAATAATTTTGATGCATTAAGCTAAAAAAAAATGTAACGATCACATGGAATAATAAACCAGTCCCGTTTCTCTGCGGTGGACGTTCCTGTCAAAGTCACGCAGAAGGCATGCAGTCGTGGTGTTACGCAGCGAGGATGCTAGCCGGCTAGCAAGTTAGCCGCAGGGGGGAGTCGCTCCTAGAAGTCCTTCGGTTAGAAGCAGGGATAAAGAACGAGTGGTGAAATTGTACGTGGCACATACGTGGCTCCAAATATCTGAAAGGGGCTGGCTGCCTCTGCTCGGCTTCCCAGTCTGTCTCAGGAGACATCTCGCTATGCAGCCCGGAGTCACCCCGCTCCTGATAGCGGCCATGTTGACAGGAAGCACAACGAGCTACGGGAAGCGCGAAGGGTCGATTTCAATCACCTGCGCGTCAAACTTCGCCGTCGAAGGTGCTAGGTGCGGTTAGTATGGTGTTCCGACTCCGAAGAGAGATATCAGTGTATATTGAATATCTCTGTTTAAAATTTCGATTACATACAACCATTTTACTCAATCTAATTTCAGTAATATTGAATGAATAAAAGGAGGTAGAGTAGAAAATAGTATGCACCTGATGTCATCCTGGTGGAGCTTTTTCTTCTTTAATCAAAATACTAATGATACAGGGTGACATATAGTGTTCAAATGCTGAAACCTTTTGAGGAAAAGCTGTCATTTTGGATCTATTTGCTAGAAAAAGAAGATTTAATTGTTGTAAAAAACGACTCCTGGCCTTATTACATTAGAACAAATAAGCACAAGACAAGACAGTCTCTCCTGCCATCAAAGGCATCAAGGCAATTATTTCATATTGGTGCAACTTTAAAAAAAAAAAAAAAAAAAAAAAAGGCCAGCAGAACGTCACAAATGACACTGAAACATAAAAGTCAAATAAGAGAACACACTAGAAGCAAAAAATAAAGCATTTACATGATTTGCCTTTAACATTTTATTTCCCCCAAATGCTCCGACCAGTCATTACTGCACATAACATTCTTTTATATATGTTTACATAGTATATCTGCAAGCAATTGAACATGAATTTATTGAAAAATATTCAATAAGATCTTAGGTAATAAGATACTCTTAAGGTCAAAAGTCTTGCAGTCAGTACTTTAAAACTGAGTGAATCAATCATTTTAAATTTGAAAAAAACTGAGAGGAGTAATAAAAGACAAACACATGATCGTTCCCTCTGTGATTTCAAATTGACGTGGCATAAATCTTATTTTTCCGTTAAAGTCCACAACCTTCCCTCTCCTTGACCCTTTTAAAGCTTGGTGCACTTTAACGGTGATGCCAGACTCACAGTTGTGATCAGTTACATGGACAGAACCACACTCAGCAAACAAACAACCCATCCAACAACACACAAACTGTGTGTAACAAAAACTAAAGGATAATTCACGTTGCCACGGTGACACTGCAAAATCACCAAGTATCAATCAACAAAAATAAGTGTGTGTTCAAAACGGAGGGTTGCTGTTGCCCCGCTGCTTTTATGGACGGGTGTATCACTGTCATGTGGGGGTTCTTCTAAAAAAGCAGGATTCAAAGGACATTACAGAAGAGCTGGATTCAAACAGTCTTTTTGGATTTTACATGAAATATGGTTGACTAAACTTGTTGCTCCTGTTCCCTGCAGTAGCTGGCTAAAAGACGCCTTGCAAATAACATCACACAAATGGATAGTAAAAGTTTCTGACATGTAAGCTGTTGCCGTCAGAAATTTAGGCTTTGAATGCATCATCAGTATGTCGGTGTTGCAGTGCAATGTTGGACGCATCCCTGTCGGCCAAAAGAAAAAAAAAATCTGAAAAATTTCATTGATACCACGCTGGCAGCTGTATGTCCAATCTCCAATCATCCCCGTGGAGGATAAATTCAGCCTTACACTCTTTTTGATTAATCTCCTGAAGACCATGACTGTTTGTACTTAAAAAAAAAAATCAAAAGTGGAGAAAAAAAATTACAATATTTTTAGGATCACAACCATTAGAAGTAAAATCGAAGTAGTTACCTTTAATCCCCCTCTGAAGTTTTGCCTGAAGTGCTAAAACACCCAGTGGGTTTAGTTTTTTTATCCTTTGTGAAAAACAAAAAGCAGCATCCTGCTGTTGCTCCGTTCTCACCTTCCTGGCATTCATGTGTTGCAGCCGCTTCTACATGATCGCCAGACTGCAGTCGCACTTTTTTAGAATCCTTTGCCATGTCATCTCCCTCTTGCTTGCCAATAAGCCTTTTGTTGCAGCCTTTCTTAGAATCATTCCAACACACCTTACTCTTCACGCTGCCTTGTGAGGAATCCTTCTTGGTTTTTATTTTCAAGTTCTTCACTGCTGTGCTACTTTGTTTACCATCACGTATTTCTTCCTCAACCACCAGGCCGAGGTCTCTGACGTAATCTCTCTCTGACTCCACCAACTCCAGCAGAATGCAA
>CAAKHG010017971.1:7654-19039 GCA_901007715.1 Dactylopterus volitans
CCTTCCAATATATGCGATTTGATTATGGTATTTGCATTTACATGGGTGGATGCGTGTGTGTGTGTGTGTGCGAGAGAGAGGAGGAGGGGGGGTGGGGGGGGCGGCAGAGGGACAGAGAGGGATAGAGAGAGAGAAGGTGAAAGGTAGGGGTACTTGGGGGACGAATTTAAACAACCAAGATGGCGAGAGGCTTGTTGTTTTGGAAGGGGCAGGAGGGGGGAAAAATGGAGGATATTGCAATGTACACAAAGGGATACATTTCAACAACTGCTAGCGAACACTGTTCGAGGAAGCGACCGCGGGCAGCGGCTCGGCGGCGGGGGGCTGGCCAGCAGCTACGAACCTAGCGAAGCTCAAACTCCGTCTCGTTGTATTGGGGGGGGGGGTTTGCTTGGTTGGTTGGTGGGGGTGAAAAAAAAAAAAAAAGAACAGCATGTTGTATCTTCACCGAAAGCGAAGGGCATATTTATGCATTTTGTCGCTAATTGTTGTATTTCCGCATCTGGGGACTATTTAAGCGGATGGATTTTAACGGACGGACAGCGAAGGACCGACGGCGGTCCACTGCCTCACAGGCGATAACCCCCCCACCACCACCACCACCACCACCAAAGCCCCGACCACGGTTGCAACATCCCGCATGAAACGCACCGAAAAAACCGACCGCCGCACACCTCACACGGGCGATTAAAGCGAAGCGGACGACGCGGCGAAAAAGTTCAAACGGTCAGAGATATTAAAAAAAAAAAGGGACGACGACGACAACAACAACAACAACAACAAAAATAAACAAGTTGCTATCAAACACGACAACCTGAGTGAACGGTGCGAGGAGGGACACAAAGACGATTTTCACTATCAGGTCAGCACTCCGGAGAGAGAGGGGGGGGGCAGAAGAAAAAACAGTCCGCTTTTCATATAAGAGTAAATAATAATAATAATAAAAAAGAAGAAGAACTTTAGGTCGCGTGCGGGATAAAAGACCGAGCGAATTAAAACACCGACACGGAAAGCGAGCAACTATCTCCCAAAGCAGTTAAAACACCGAGCCGGACAAACAGTATAAAGCGAAGAAACTAGAGACGAGAGCGGCTCCGCTCATCGCTGGTTTCTGTGATGGAGGGGAAATTAAAAAAAAAAAAAAAAAAAAAGAGAGCACACACTTACCTTTTTTTTTTTTTTTTTTAGTTTCGACACTTAACTTATTTCCAACGTGGGTTTGTAGTTCGGCTAACACTCTCGCTTTAGTCGTCTTCTCGCCTCTTTTTTCCCTTGGTCGCTTATGAAAGAGGTCGGGGACGAATGATAAAGAAGGGAATTGGGCAGTAATTGAGTCTCGGTGTGTGAGTGAGTGTGTGTGTTAGTTACTAACAGCAGATTGAAGGAGACTCTCCTCAAGGTTTATTCAGCTCCACTTCAAGGAACCGACCTGACGTCAGCTCACTACTGCCACACAAAGAAAACTTATGATTTGTGCAGCGGCCGTAGTAAACGAAAGATGCGGTTGTTTGGTCGTTATTACCTCAGACGCGACGCGGGCTCCGCCGCACTAGCGGGGATGTAACTTTTTTTTTTTTTTTAATTTATGATATTGCGTGTGGCATCTTGAATACCGCAAGAGCGTCTGGTGCATACAAGTGTTAAAAAAAAAATAGACCTATGCCCGCACGCATGTACAGATTAACAGATTTTCCACCACGAAACCTTTTTTTTTTCATGTCACTTTGATAAGTTATATTTATCAAGTTTCAGTTTCTTTTTTTTTTTTAATGCATATCTTCTAGCTCGGATTTTTTTTTTTTTTTTTTTTTTTTTGGTTTTGTTTTCTACAGAGGTAAGACAACTTGTACAATAACGTGTCAGGCATCAATTGATTTCCTTTTTCTTTTTAAGTTTATTTCCAAAGGTGTTCTTCAAATGGAGGCTTGTTTTGCTTTAAAGAAACTGGGTGGCTTGACTGAAGTGAAATGCTGTACTGTAAGAAATTGTTTGATCAATTAAAAAAAAAAAAAAGAAGAAGAGGAAGAGGAAGAGAAAGCTGCCGCTCCACCGCTTCACGACCAGCGACGTGCGCCCTCCTGATCAGAATAGCGAAAGGTGCACGTGCCCCAGCTATTAACTGACCAACTGATGAGCTCTCAGAAGATGACACGCGATCAAACAAATACAAATCAGCTCCACGCAGGCTCCACATTAGAAGGCATTTGTCAGACAAAAACAGAAATGGGACAGATCTTCCCCAGGATAGGATCAATACATTGCCTGGCAAAGAGAGCCATCTGTGCCTAATTGTGTGCTTTACCTCCTCTTCTGAACACACAATAAGCAACAGGCTCAGCGCAGGCCCTCTGACCCAGACTGCGTTTCCAGACGGGGGAAGATTATTTCATTCAGCTGGAAAACAACAAGGGGGTGGGGTGTTGGGGGGTGGGTTTTTTTTTTTTTTTTTTTTTTTTGCAGATGGAATGGGCAACTGTTCTTATACGCCCCACCCTGATGAAGAAGATGAGGGGTGGGTCACGGAGCCAACTGCTGTGTCTCTCTCTGTGTGTCACATCGCCGCACGCTTGTGTCCATTTTAACAGGTATTATACGGGATTAACAAACTGTTCGCCGTTAGTTTATGGACACCTCATGAATCACCCGCAAACAATGAAGTCATTGTTAAGCGGCGTGATGGAGTGTTGGTTTACGGGCACGTTTATATTAATGCTTCATAAACATAATAAATGACCATAAATGTGCGCTGGGTTTTGGGTTTTTTTTCATCTTATTCTTCCTCCCATCTCTGCTGTTCTGTCACAACATCCAAAAGTGGCCCCACTCACCCACCCCCCTAAACTTTTTTGGTGACGCCGCGAGAGCTACAAAGAGGTGTTTTCAGAACTTGTACTGTACATTATTATGTTTAACAAAAATGGTGGTCGTGGGTCAAGTGGGGAAGAGGAATGGGGGGGGGTGTCTGATAAAACATTCATGATCACCCAAATGTGGAGGATGGACACAGATCCCCTTACTCAGCTTGTGCTGTGCAGTTAAAGCCATTTTATAAGCGTGCTCTCCATGTTCTTTGGTCATTGATTTTTCTCTCTGCCCCTTTCCATTACCTGTTGAGATAGGTGGGTGGCGGAGGTGGAGGTGGAGGTGGTGGGGTACTCTCACACGCACGCACGAAGTCCTCTATCTTTGCCTGTAGCCACTGGCACCCTGGTGTATTTCTCCGTCTCCTCCGCCTCTTGGAGCAGGAATGACAGGCCGTGAGGAACGACAGTGGCTATGTTTGTCATACAGTAGCGGCGAGAAGCAAGGATTTTTAATTGCATTGGAGAATCTTCATTAAAGGGAGCACACGGGGGCGGGAAGGGACGGGGGGCTGGAGGGGGTGGGTGGGCTGCATGGGACGGCGTCGGGGGGCACTCTGAGCATCGTCATTAGGAGAAGGCACTAGCAGTGTGGAAGGGTGGGCCCTCTTTGCATGCACACTGAGAATGCCTGCCGTACCTCGGTCATTTGTAACATAATAAGTGCCAGCACAATGACTGCAATGCGAGAAAGCGCACCACAGGGAAGAGAAGGGGGAAGGGAGACAGCATGTCTGTCTAAAAGAGGGACTTTTTTTGTCTTGATTAGAAAGTATAATGAGCCACTAAAGAAACGGGGGGAAAAAAAAAAATCTCTCCTGAGACTGATGGAAAACAAATTAATCTGGTGATTTGGATTTAATTATTATTTTTCTATTAGTCCACCATGCAAAGACAGGGACAGCCGTCAGAGGCGAGGAGCTGTGCTTGCATTTATTGATTTTTGCTCAGACACATTCAGGGAATACAGATTCATCTGCTCTCCTCCCCGCGCAGTCCACTATGTGGGATTCCATTAACACGAGAATCTTCCAGCCATTCTGAGATGTTTAATTTTGAACAACTTAAAATGAGCTCAAAATAGTGTTCGCGTGCAAGAAAAAAAAGTGGCCTCGGGATGTCTTTTTATGCAATTGAATTAGACCTCTCTTATAGTTGTGTCCTACATAATAAGTATTAAATAAACACCCGATAAATTAAATTAAGACAATGTTCTGCCGCGTAGAGTTGAGTTGGGCGTTATTGTTGCTCTCTGGCTTCAACATCTTACGGCGCTGTAATCGTTGAGTTTAATTTAATCTTTTGTTTTGGATTAATGGAAGAACCCTGCAACCGGACTGTAATTATTCTTCCTGTCCATGTAATGTCTCCTCTTTGCAGCATCCTTTCAACACGTCAGTGGTCCCGAACACAATGCTTTGTGAGATGTAATGATTTTGCAAAGTCAATGATTTGAACTGCTTGTGTGATTAAAGCACAAGGGACCCATTTGTGGCAGCTATATGTAGAATATTTGTATGCCTCAAGTAACACTCATATTCTCTCACTGACACGAAATTCGGCAATTATGCCACATGAACACTGTTATTGATTACCCTCCTATGCCTCTCTGGAAAAAGGTTTGCAATAAATGTAATGGCCTCGAGTGCACAGACCCAATCATAGATTCTCTGAAAGCAGAACTTCTGCTAATGGCATATGGAAATCCACATGACAGTGAAGCATGCATTCATCCTTTACCTTTAACCCCGGAGACATCTACAGGAAGCAGGCTGAGGAATGGCACAAGGGGTTTTTTTTTTTCTGTGTGTGTGTTGTTTTTTTCAGTGTCCTGGCCGCATTCTAATGCACGCCCTGAGCTTCACATTGTTCCCCTTTTCAGCAAACGCATGCAAAATTGACTCGATAAAAAGTGACTTTAGAGATTTACCAAGTGATGTTTTCCATGCAAGGTTGACTAATACGCCCCTGCACAATCTAAATGAGAGCGCTCGCGGTGTTTATTGTGGTGAATGTAACTGCGCACAAACCCTCTGCATGATGTAATACACAGAAGGGAGAAATCATCATAATAGCAGAGTAGTAGAGTGACTCATTCCTTGATGAGGTACATTCACACTGTCATTCAACAAGCAGATGCTGTCTGTGTGCTCGTGTTGTCGGTGTGTGACCGATAGAAAGAGAGATAGAGAGAGAGAGAGAGAGGGATAGACGGAGAGGGAGAATGCATTAGTATGTTCCTTTTCTGGGAATGAGGAGTCATTTGTGCCAGGAAAGTGGAGAAACAAGTCCCGGCCCTAGAGTGATGCATCTCTCCATGAGGGATGAGATCACAAGCAAATGTCACCCCGGCACGAGCGAAGCCAAATAACCTTGAACCAAATAAAAACACATCTTTACCCATGTCATTGTGTACACACACACACAAACACACACACACACACGCACGCACGCACGCACACACACCACACAAATGTCAGCAGATTTTCCATTTGCTAAACTGCACCTGAGTGCAGGGCTCTCGCCGCAGCGATCGGCCCCGGCGCCCCCCTCCCCTCCCCCCCGACACCCCCCTACAGGCCTGTAACAGCGTCATCCTGAAGGAACACTGCTGCTGTTAACTGTCCACCCAGTTTTATAATTTAATCAGCTTAAAATGGCATGGAAGTCCCCCTACTCAAAAAAAAAAAAAAAAGGAGGAGGAAATGCACACACAAATCGTGACTCCACTTACATTCTTTGAGTGCAGTTTACTTTGGCCTGCACTTTGTCACAACTGAAACTAAAGGGGATTTCTCAGTGGAAATTACTTTCGCAGTTGGGGGAAGCTTCAGCGCATTGCATAACCTCGGTTTACATGTAATTTGCTTTGATTCCAGGTACAACTTTTATAGATGACTACACCTTTGTCAATATACAAGTCTTGTTGTTCTTCTCCGCCTTACCTTACCGGCACACTATAGAGAGCAGCGTATCACTTATCTCTGCTGCGTTTGTTATATTTTTTAATTCTCCCTCAGCAAAGTTTGCACGCTCGTTCACACATAAATACGCGCACACTGCTTGAATAATGCATGGTCATTACCTGGAAAATAAGAAACATTATTGTAATTCCACAGAGAGGCAGACCTACTTCTATTAAGTCATCCACTAGTGATTTGTAATGCAAAGGTAAGCTACCTTTCATGGGATTCCACTCAGTGCTAATCCACAGGAGGCACTCAGCTCATATTGACAGACATCATTGTGGCAAAGTCAATCATCAGAGATTTAGCAATGTTCACTTTCTGCAGGCAAACGCGTCCTCTGCTTCTTGTCATGCGGTGACTTTGACAAGTTTGATTTGGCAGACTTCCTTGAAAATTTGGATTAAAGCCTCGCAAAAGGAGCACTGCTGTTTACACTGCACTACAGTGGAAACTGGAACTCACGACTAATCTCAAATTTGCAATGTTACAGGATTAGCGTTCAGTGAACACCAACTTTTCAGATGCAGCAAACATGGGATTGTTTCACTGGAGGCAATGTGGCCCAAACTATGCGACAGTGCCTTCAGTGGCATTCATATGCAGAAATGGATTTGAATATCATTAGAAATATGACAGAATAAAGACACGGTCATTGAAATAAAACCATTCCTGTTTTTTGTTCTTGGAAATCCTGGAGACTCAAATTGCAAAGGGACTCCCGTTGAAAAAGTGGACGTTTTTTTTTCCTCTAATTGTGAAATTTATTGGTTCCTTTTTTTGTAGAGGAAATTCCACATTATTACTGACATGATGAATCCTGGTGAATGGGAGAAAGGCGCCAGAAATTATGATAATTGCATGTGTGTGTGGTTTATTATATTATTATCATATTAACATATTAAAGCATATTTGAGTGGTGTTCTTGGTTCCCTCCGTGTTGTTTTCTGAGGCATTTGTTTCCACCATGAAATAAAAGCAGAACTTGCACAAAAAAAATGTAATAAAATTGATGTCAATAAATTGTATAAAAATGCTACCTACGGTCTAATTATAGACCTTAAAATCTCATTTAAATGCAGAGGAGGATGTCCATGCATACCATATGAGCTATTTTCAAATAGACCATCAAAAATCCATCTATTGAACAAGCTCTCATGGAGCTGTGTTTGAACTGCGCATAAACCCTAAGAGCTATTTTAAAATGTATGAAAAAAGACCCCCCTGCACAGATAATGTCCACATACATAATACTGGCCAGCGTCTTTACCCTTGTCAATCTGCAAATGAATAAAACAAGACAAAATGTGGGAGACAGGAGGTGCTAAGTTCCTACAATAATGGCTAGTTTGACATGACACACAATATTTTGGCTGAGGTTTTTTTTTTGCGACGTTTGAGTAAGATGCGAGTAGGACGTTGTTGTGAAACGAGAGTAGCGTTCTGTTTCGTAATTTTCTTTGTTTCAGGGAAGACTCAACTCCGAGCGGGCGCAGCGTCAGCTTAAATGAGCTGCATCATTTGTGAGAGTTTTCCCCACATTTTCAGGACATTTGAGTTTACACGTTTTCAGTGTTCAAAGACGCTATTTATGACTCCCTCAGATTCATAATGGACCTTCTCATCTGAATCACGCGCTGACGCTTGGCCTGAAACCTGAAGCCTGATCTAAACGATTCTCATATTTTTCTTTTCAAGAACCTCAAATCCTGCATTTAGAGAGACACTTTTTTTTTCCTGGTGCCAAATAGCACACTCTCAAGACACGTGGTCTCCAAGCCTCCTTCAGCTCACTGTTAATATCCTGAAAGTCCAAACATCAACAATGAGCTAAGAGGAATTTTGAGAATTTATGGGTGTTATTGGTCACAATAACAAAATCAGAGAGTACACATTCATGGGCCTAGTTGCCAACCACTCAGACACTCGGGGGAATATTTGAGGATGGCTCTGAGTGAATCCTTTGGAAAAGACGGGCGCACTGAGAGCATCAACATTTAAATTTATGGAAGATAGATATGCAATATGTTATCTGCTGGTGCTTGAAGCAATCAAGATCTGAAATACAGAAGCATGTCAGTCAGCCTGTTGCACCTATGTGACTGAGACTCTCAGTCGGTATAATAGCTTGTAAATGAACCAGCATATAAGAGAAGAAAAAGAAAATTGTTTGTTATAAATAAACTGCCAGTTTGGTGTTTATTATCCTCTGATACAAACTTACTGGATTTGACCTATAGGATGAGCATTAGAAGAAATATTATGTGCACATTACATTGACATTTTCGTCAAAAGGTTTTATAAATGCACACATTTCCACAAATGTGACTATGTAAATTTGTAATTTAAAAAATACTTAATTGCTTAAACAATAAAGCATCAAGGTTTGAATTTAGTAAAGCATGTTGCTTGGCCCTAACAATTAATCTTTTTTAGCAAGCCCAGTATATTGAAGCATGTAGTGCAGCCAGGTCCGTATTGCACCAAGAATAACTCGAGGAATTTACAGGATATTCTAGAAGTAGTTAAATCATTTATTGCCACGTTTGAGCCATTAATTTAAACCCATCTAAATCAAAACAAACCAAGAAAGAAGAGCCACAGGAATCAAACCTGCCCATTCACAAACCTTTACCAGAGTTTTGACCGATATCAGACAAACGACTGCCCAAGAGCATCTGAGCGTAGGCCTCGGTGGGTCTGTGGGGGTGGTCTTGAGATGGTTTTAGGACTGATGAAAACAGGCCTTGTGTTAATTAATACTGGCAGGCCACTGTTGCTCCTGGCAGTGTGCAGGCAGACATTCTGGCCTGCCCTCAGTGACGCCTGGTCAAAAATAGGGCACCACACAGCACAGTAATGATCGCAATGGTGACATCATCCTTGCCTTCAATGTGCTCTCCCCTCAGTGCTCCTCTGAACAAAGAGCAGCGGGCATGCGGCGAGGGAGGCAGATGTGACTTTGTGTCTGGGGAACATTAAGACTCACACGTGTTCTTTCGGTCTTTGGGAAAGCCTTTTAGTGGCCGTGCGGGGTTAAAACATCGCTTCAAAAAGTCACTAATTGGAAAATGGGCTCCTTCTCCTCAAGTATCGGGTGATTTGTAAATTTTCCTGCGACATATGTGGATTTAGCTCAGACAGTTTGCGCTGAGAGGGGGGTACATTTGCGGCGGTGCGACAGAGCAAACCTTTTCAAGGGAAGAATGTCCACAAATAGCTCGCAAGCGTTTAAGATGGTGCCCCTCAAACATGTGACCTAAAGTGTTAACACATGTGGCCTTGCTTTGTCACTATTGTTACTCATCCGTTCGCATATCTCCCCAGTCCTGTGCTTCAACCAGGGCTCATAGCATGAAAAAAATAAATTAATAAATAAATACAATTTTAATCGACAGATACACATTGCTCTGTCCATCCCCAGATTTCTAGATATGAGAGCATCACCAACAGGTATTGCACAACACAAATATTCAGCCTCGTTTAGCCAGCGGTTTGTTGTTTGACACAGTTTCCAAACATAAAAGAAATCTTATCTCTTGGCCCGAAGGTTTCTCAAAGCAATACAACACAGGAAATTTCCCCGAGAGATCAAGAAAAAGCACCAAAAAAAAAAAAAAACATTCAATATGTGCTTAGTAAGTTCATTCAACTCTGCTGTGTTGTGAGTTTCTTCCCATGGATCTTCCATTTGATTTGCACGGGAAGTCACTCAAAACTTTCGCCCGTTTTTTTCCTTCTTAGAGGCTTCTCCAAAGGGCGAGGATTCTTGCTCTGCGTGCTTCTTCAAGACACTGAGCTTGCATTGTGGCTCTGCTATGAACCAGCCTTTGTGGTGCTCATGCATCTCCACAAACATGGAGTGAGAGCGAGCGGGAGAGGAAGAGAGACGGAGGGAGGGACAGAGGGGCGAGAGGAAACAGATTCTCAAGACCTGGACGAGCCGTGGGAAAAGAGGGGTCTTGTAGAGGAAAAGCAGAAATGTCTCAGGACATTCCTTTGTGATTACACAGCGCCGGACAAATCCAGACATTCTTGCAGTTATTCTGTGTCTTGAGGCCCGAGTCGAAGTCAGTTTTATTAAGACACGCCATGTAAACAGCGGCATCCCCACCACTTTACAGAAGTTGAGAGACAGTGGCGCAGTTGTGTGGTGTTTTCTTTTCTTTTCTTTTTTTTTTTGTTTTTGTTTTTGTTGAGCCGTTTGATTCGGGAGATCCAAACCTGAGAGGTGGCCAGCTCAAGCTGAAAAGGAAAAAAGAAAAAGGAAAAAAAAAAAAGATAAGTGGTGTATTGTTTATTGTTGATGTGAAATGGTGTGTTCCCGTACAGCCGAAATAAATAAACAGTGTCTCAGAGACAAAGGTGCTTCTCATATTGCCAGACAAATGAAAAAGGGAAAACAATAGAAATTCATGCGAGGACGGGGGGATTGCGCGCAAACAGGAGGTTACACGAGCGCCTCAACTTCAAGAGTTAGCTGCCCCCAGTGGAAAAAGGGGCATGTTCCTCCCTTGTCACAGTTAGCATGAATGAGAAGCAGGTCCAAGGAATGCTCCATTATCATCCTATCAGCAGCTCTGGGGGAGGAGAGCTCTCTTCACACAGCAATGTGTAGGATCATGTGTGTAAAGAAGGCGGGGTGTGTTGGGGGTGGGGGGTGGATGGCATTGGCCTACAGACCCGCAAGTGGGATGAGCAGCCTCCTCCCCGACTCGCCAGACCTTGCGCTTCCTCATTCATCTAGGTCATACGTCCCCTTTTTTTTTTTTTGTCAGCAATTAATTTGCAGCGCCGCCCCCCTATATTTATCCCTTTTTGCTCCCTGTTTCTCCTTCACCTCTCGCTCTGTTTAGCCCTCAGAGCATTTACATTTGGTCTGATCACTGCTCTGCTATACACGCGCCATGACTGCTGAGCCTTTTAAATGCTACATTTTACCAGGTATGATGAGCATCTTGTTGACCTTTGCATTAATATGCATGTAGCTTTTGGGGGAGTAGAAAGGGGCCGGGGGGGGGATGCTCCAACCTGACTTTTGACAACCCACGCACTCGTACTGCAATGCAACACCGCTGGGTTACAGTTTCAGGTGAAGAATTAGTTGTTTTAATTACAGTATCTGCGGCGTGAATTAAAAGTATGCACATAGGCTCACATTTGATCAACGCCTCCCGAGGTCTACCAAATTAGACGGGAGTTAAAGCATGCAAATCATTCAATGCTGCTAATCCTGGATTTGCTGTGATGGCTTGGATCTACAGTGCCTTTCAAAAACAATTATTCAAATCAATCTAATTAAACCTGTTGAAATTGGCTTTAATTGCCTTCCTGACTAAACAAACACCAAGTTCTGGCATGTAGATAATAGAGTTAGCTCAATTGGTTCCTGCAAAGCATGCGGGGAGAAAAGTGTGAACTACGACGCCCCTTGGTGGCCACCGGTTACATCCCACTTTCAGAATGACGTCAGCCCTTGACAGCACTGTATAGCCTTGTGTGTGTGTGTGTGTGTGTGTGTGTCATGTCATGTCACGCATTACAAGATGGAGAGCAGC
>CAAKHG010017973.1:0-43891 GCA_901007715.1 Dactylopterus volitans
CGACATAAAACTCCCTCCCCGAAGGGAGCGTTTGTTGCAGGGCTCTTGCGTTTCAGCCTATGGCGAACATGCAGTGGTCGTAATGTTATGGCTGACGGGGTGTACACTGATAACTGCTGTGACACTGGGAGCTGCAGTCCGCTCACGTGTCGGTGCGTTGCAGGTGAAGACGAAGACCGTTCGACAGTGTGTGGAGTTTTACTACCTGAGTAAGAAACTCCTGGATAAACAGAACAAACAGCGAGAGGAGGAGAGCAGGAACGCGGAGATGGAGCAGCAGAAGAGCGTGAGTACAAAGGAGCACAGAAAATAAAGCTCCCGGCAAGTATATTTGTCTAATTAAAAAAAAGACATTCACAATATTCTACAGATTATCTTCACTAGTATATCAAGGACACAAATGTCACATAGAGCAAAAAAAGCATTTAAGAAGGACAGCAGTAGATATGTCGTCAGGTCAGACAAATCGGATCAAGTTTAATTGCAAAAGGTCCGACCCAAAAGGTCCGGCCCGCTTGTGGTCGAATCACTCTGTCTGAATCAGAACTCACATTTCAGACGTGCCCTGAATGCAGCACAACACGCAAGTGCCCTGACACAATGTACTTTGATACTTTGACACAATCACTTAACAAGGAACATGGGAGTGAGATATGGGGACAGCTGCATCTTGTGCTTTTTTTTTTTTTTATATCTCAAGCAAAAAGGACCCTGATTGTTCTTATCAGCCTGTTGCACAAGTTCTCTCTTTTTTATTTTCTTATTATCTATTGTCTATTTTCATTCCTCACACATGCAACCCAGAAAACACAGCACAGCGGCCAAAAAAAGAACAGAGTTAAACAGAGAGAGTGAGACAGTGAGAGAGAGAGACAGACAGAGTGTTTGTGTTGTCTTGTGGTCTTTGTGAAATGCAGCTCAACAAGTCAGCCGCACCATGGCGGCTTTTTATTGGCCCTCCTTTCTTATTTAACAGGCAACGCCCACCTGTCAGCCAGTGGACAGACAGTTTGGACTGGCGGAGGCGGTTCCCGCTCCCCCATTGGCCAGCTTCTTCCCCTGCAAGCTGTGTGGCAAGTGAGTAGAACCAGTCACGTGAGAGGAGGCGTTTGGCCGCGGGGCGAACGCGCGCAGATGGTTTGGATTTGCGGGCCCGCCCCTTCATTCCTGTCTCCCTCTCGCCCCAGAATGTTCTTTAAAATCAAGTCCCGGAACGCTCACATGAAGATCCACCGGCAGCCTCAGGAGGACTGGACCGAGAGGCGGCTGCAGCACCAGCTGCTCACCCAGCGTTTGGCCCACAGTCACCCCGCCAACCTCGCTCCCGCCTCCGGCAGTAACCTCCTGCAACCCCAGGCGCCGGTCGCGACCTTCCCCCTGTCCGGCCTCCCCGGGGCGTCAAACAAAACCGCCGACGGCGTCTTCAGCCCCGCCGGCGATCCCGGCGTGCTGGACCCCGGCACGCCGCAGGCATACGGCAGCGTCGGCGCCCCGAACTCGCACGTAAACATTGGCATCGGTGTCGGTGACCCAAAGCAACGGGAAGCCGCCGCTGCCGCCGCTGCCACTGCCGCTGCCGCTGCCGCTGCCGCTGCCGCCGCCGCCGCCGCCGCGCCCTTCCACCAATCGTGGGGCTCGTTCGGGCACAGCCCCGACGGCGACGCCTTCTACTGCGACCCAGAAGGGAAGGAAGCGGTGGAGATGAGAGGGATGAAAGAGCCCCTCGGCTGGCAGTAGTGTTCGATAACGCTCCCATAAGCATTACAACCACTCGCGTCTGACATCCAAACTGATTTTTTTTTTTTTTAGCTCAAACCTCACTCATGGACCGCCTCTGCGTACTTCTTTTTAAAAAAAAAAAAAAATTCTTAAGAAAACATGATTTTTTTATTTTTTTACCTTTTTATTGTAAATTATGTTACATATCTAAATTTCTGTACGTACATGGCGTTTGAATTAAATCTGTTACCTGTTCCGATGTTTTCCGAGTCCACCGCAGTGCAGCGCACCGGCACGCATACGTACCCCCGGGGGAGCGCTCATTTTAACGCCCGGCCGGGCCCCTCCCTTTAGCTCCAACCACACACCCGCGCTCTTACTTCTGCACATAAAACCCCTCGCGCCCGTTTTTCCCAAGCGACCCTCCATTTCAAAGTCTAAAACTGGTGGCTCACGGAGGCACAAGACCGCGCGTGCACACACACACACACACACACACACACACACCTGCGGAGGCGGACACACGGCGCGTGTTGAAAGGTTTTGATATAACACCATAATGGGCTAATATTGACCTTGGTGGACCATCTCCTCTCGCGCAGCTGTCTGGGTCCTCGAATGCCCGGAATCGACTTGTTGATGGTTAACTACAGTGTTCTTCTAGATGCCAGGAAAGGGGCAGGAGCAGTTGGGCAGGTCAATTGAGATTTTATTTTTTTTTTTTTTGAAGAAGAAGATTTAGAGGTGAAAACATCCAGGGACAAACTGAAAACACAAAAGAGGTCACGAGGCGCTCTCACAATTTTCACTAAAACCTTCCAGCCCGCACGTTTCTTCTGCACCGCCGGTGGACTTCTTATCTATCTGTCGTCTGAGAAGCATTGCTCGGGGCGGTTAGCATTCTTTGATCCCCTATCTTCACAAGTGTTACTACCGCAGATGATAACAGTGTTTATGTGTGTGTGTGTGTGTGTGTGTGTGTATATATATATATAGTGTTTAATTATGCTGTTTCCTCATTATTGAGCACTGGCGGGCGTGTGGGTTAAGCGAGTGGGTTAAGTTTTGATGGTGAGACTTCTGTGTGTTTGTCTGCCCGTGTGTGAGTGTTATCTGCGTGCGTGTCTGCGTTTAAACCCCCCAGCACCCCCCCAAACGCTCCCTGTCCCCCTGACAAAAGTCCAACATCCCCGGCTCTGTTTGTCTGCCCTTTTCTCCCTGTCGCACTGACGCCAACGTTTCTCAGCTCCTCTCTGAACCCTGTGCCCCCCCCCCCCCCCCCCCCCCCCGCCCAACCCCTGACTTTGCGAGCTGTTTCCGCTCCGTAGACGTGTCAGACTTGTGCTCTTTTCTTGCTCCTGTGCCGAAGGTTCCCCGCAAACTGTCTTGTTTTTACCTCCCGGCATGCCGAGCGCTATTACCAGAGATATTCTAGCGGAGACCACAAACTTTGGATGGAGACCAGAGGGCCCCCCGTACCTTAGATAAACTCTTGTTATTCAAAAAATAATAAGCCGTTGATGGCAGCCCGTCAGTGTGTCATTTGACCTACCGCAGTTGCACATGATTGTCATTCTTAAGAGTAATCAAAACCAACAACCTCGTCAGGAATGTCCGCATCAGTTCTGATCACAACTCTGGCTCTCAACATGACCCCCTTACCTCGTTTAACACCGTGATAGGAGGTAAAGGGGGGACCAGTTGGACTTTTGGTGTTTTGAAACGTTTCTGGACAAATGAAAAGCGCCCTGGCCGGCTGCCACGTCGTGAGTCATTTTATCGATGCGCCCATGTGGCACGCGACCAAACGTCTGCCAGTGTTTCACCTTGAAAATCCACCGGGTTCATGAGGCCTTTGCTGCTTCTTCGGGGGAGGCGAAGCACCCATTTTACGGCTATCATGTAAAAGTCTAGACCCTGAATGTGAGACAATCATCCTTCCTCAGATCTATTTATATGGTGAAAAACAAACAAACAAAACAGTGTCTATTTGGACCAATAGCTGCATGACCTGTATGTCAACGTGGCTATATTTGCTGAGTTAGCTTTTCCTTACAATAGGAGTGGACTCACCAACTTCCTGGTACTACCCTGCCCCCTACTGGTTTGGAGCGTCAGCCTGACGGCTGGCCGAATCTTACACGCGACACCTTTAAGTACAAAAGAGAAGGACGAAGGAGAACCTGGCAGCAGAGAGACATAGAGAGACATAGAGAGAGAGAGAGAGAGCAGATTAAGGTGTAGAGGAAGGCCGGACCGATGAGGAGGGCGAGGGGGCAGATGGGGGAAGAATAAACAAAGACGACGCTACTGTGTGCACTCACCTATTCATGGCTAGCAGCTCTTTGCCGGCTCACCGGGCTCATTCCTCCCCATTCCAAAGAACTGTTTTTGCCCTCGGATCAGTAAAAGTCGGCCACTAGTGCCGTAACAACAAATCTGTCACACCCAGTGGCGACCACGAATCCATCAGGAATGACCGCGGCGCTTTGCACGTTACGTAACGATACCCTCCTCATACGCGTCAGGTGCGCCGGTCATTCCCGACTCGTCTCGGGACGTTTTGAATCGAGATCAAATCAATGAGACGAGTAAAGTCTGACAGCGCTTTCAACAGGCCGCGGAGGGCAAGTCTGCACAGGACCGAGCGAACCTCTGCGCAAGTCCCACACATGATCTCACGCTCCATGTTTTGCCAGCCGGGAGGTGCGGTAGCAAGAGAATGCCAGGCCGCCGCTTTTAATGCACATGTACGGGAGGCGAGGCTTGCATGTCGCAGTCTCGCTGCACAGATAGCGCCGCGACAAGAGCGCAGGCCAGACCTGCTGAGCAAGTAACCCGAAACGTGCCGCGGCGAGGCGCCCCGCTTTGTCCGGCAGAGCTGCGACCGCTCCAGCTTTTAATCTCCTCTGGGAGAAAAAGTCCCGGATTGCCGGAAACTTTCTTTGCCTCCCTTGAAAACTCGGTGTGTGGGAGAACGGAGGCTCAAATCTTCAAGGTTTTTTTACCGCTTGTCTGACGACGCACACTGTGTCATTGACACAGTTGGACGTCTGACTCGGTTACGTAACAGTTGGCGCAGCCGGCGCATTCCTGCTCTTCTGCAGCTGGTACTTTTCCTGCGGAATGGAACCCTTTTATATGCTTATCAACATTAGCAGCCACACAACACAATGATGTAGGACCACTTGACGCCGCGGTACCTTCAGACTCGGTTACGTGTGGCGCTTACTTTTAATGTGGAGAGCGGCAGCCCCTTTTCACGCGCTCTCTCATGCCTCTTCCTTTGCCCAGTGTAACTTGAGCCAAGAAGGTTGGCTCCCTTGCACGCAGCAAGAGCCCGAAACTCCCGGTCGGTGTGTGTCTGCTAGCTGTTAGCATTGTAGCGCACAGCTGCCGCGGGCCTGGGTGACACGTGTCCCTTCTCCTCTGTTCCGTTCTTGTGTCAAACTCATCTTCCCCCCAGATAATATGATAGCGTCAGCTCTCTCTAAGTAGAAACCAATGCATTTACAATGATTTTTTTTTTGTTTTTTTAATCAACGCTTATTTGCTGAGCCAAAAACTGCCTATCGCTGCTTTAAAGCAAAGCGAGGTCAAACCCGCGTTGGCCTCCCCATACATGTTATCGGCTGGATTATTTACATACCAGGGGTCAGGCACCGATAAGCCTTTTTATCCTTGCGTTTTACACGCAGATAACGGCCGGTTCCGCTTAATAGCGGTTGACACATGAGGCCCGCCATTCAGAAGCCGCGGATCGGAGTTAGGGCTCGACACTGTAGGATGGAAGGTCACCGATACCGGCCGAGCACATGCTATGTGCCCGAGAAAATGACAGCGCTGGACACCCCCCCCCCCACACACACTCACTCCCTCGTAAAAATTCTTTGAGCCCAGGCGCAGCGTGGCCTAGCTACACCAGTGCCGGTGATGTAACACTTTGGCACGCCGCGGTTGGCCCGCTTAGCGCGTCTGAGAGGTTCCCCTCCGGTTTCTGAAGAGGTGTGCTCGAAGCTATCCGAGCGGAGTATTAATCACGGCCATCAGAGGCGGCTGTGGACCAAGACCGTACAGAATTAACAGAATCTATTTTCAAAACACTGGTCCGAACCAGGGGTCCTACAGCAGCTACAGTTTGTGGCGTCCGACCGTTATTCGTCTATTTGCTGAAAAACAATTGACCCCCCCCAACGTCGATTGGCCCGTCATTCTCTGCCCCCCCGGCCCATAATCCAGGTCCGACTTGGAGCGAGTCCGCCTTAGGAATGCTGCGGGCACAGACGCCGCAATCTCGAGCCGATAAGAGGGCAAACAAACGTTGAGTAACAAACGTGTGCGTCTGCGGCGGCGCCGAGTCCCTGAGTTTGCGCGCGTGCGTGCATGCATGCGTGCGTGCGTGCTGTGTCTCTGTCTCCGCGAGGGCAAATCTTAGGTTGAAATCACTGCATTGCGAGTGCGCCAAGTGCAAAACGTAATATTTGTGCTTTGTTGGCATCGGTGTTGCTGTTTTCCGACGTAATTGATTGGGAGTGGAGACTTATAAAGTCTCACCTTGCCGAACAGGAATTTTAGGTCTTCACGTTCTGATTCCGAGCCTCAGGCAGTCCTCTCCCTACCTGTCGACTACTGTTGTTGTTGTTGTTGTTGTTGTTGTTGTGGAACCGCGGCCGCTCTCGCCACGTTTCCACCCGAAGCTGCTGCGTGGGGTCACCCACCGGCGCAGCGTTCCCACAGATCTGCCCCCCCCTCCCTCCCCCACCGTGTACCGCGGCTCTGGAGATAATGGCGCGTTTTCCAGTTCGCAGAGCAGGACAAATAGAAACCTTTTTACAGCCTGTAATCAAATCCTGTCCTTTTTCTCTTTCACCGCTCAACTGTTTGTATCCCCCCCCCCTCTTTTCTTTTTTTTTCGTTTTCTCCACATTCCACTTAAAATTCAATTTGAAGAAGGAGAGTTTTGGAACATACAGTCGATGGCAAATAAGGACCTGCTGTGCCAGTATAGGACACAGAATTTGTTGCGTAAGTGTAACCGACTGCTGGTGGACGTTAAGATAACTGACTTTTTTTTTCTTTTTTTTCTTGACATTATCTTGCGAGATTATGTTATGATTTTTTTTTTTTTTTCAAAAAGGTAGCTCAACATATCACAGCAGGGGGAAGGGATATGTGTCAGCGAAAGATGGCTCATTTGCATTCAGCTGCATCCGTGTCAGGATTCGGATACTGTGCACGTTGTGCGGTGTCTCTCACGCGGACGTTTACATTACATACATACATACATTTGTTTAAGTGCAACGTCAGAACTTTATTTTAGTGTATTTCTGGATGCTGGTTTTGTTCACTCAACTACGTTTCTGTGGAAAGTGATGTACTATTACATTTGTCGAACACCTGCTTGCTAGCTACTAAGCAGATCAGCGTTTAAGCTGTATATTTATTCGATACACATTAGATTCCAATATCAGAATGTAACATGGAACTATTCATTCAACATTAAAATGCTGCTACTTAGTATGAGTAGTGAATGAGTATGGATAGTGCGTACTATTGTGTACATACTAATGTTTCGGACGCACTAAAATGATCTCACATACTGTTTTTGCATACTCATTAGGGTGGAAGTATGGAATTTCAGACGCAGCCACTATGCAGTGGACGACAAAAATACCCACAATGCACCGCAAAACTGAGCGAACGAGCGGCGTGCACTACTTTGTGCTCCCGTATCCCACAATGCAATGCTGTCATGTTGTCCACTATGTAGTACATCATAAACACGATGTAGTGGATAGGGAGTGAGTGAGTGAGTGGGTGATTCCAAACACAGCCACCGCGTATGCCAAGAAAACAAGCTAGGCTATATTTGTCATGGCGGTAATGACGAGCAGCCTGGGCAGCTACAAGAGTAGCAGTGACAAAATTTATTTTAAAAAACAAACAAAAAACTATCAACAACTGAACAAAAATATTAATGTACACAGAACCGGTGTACAAACGTACGACGGAGGATTAGGGCTACATTGAGATTTTTTATTATTATTTTACTTCGAGAAAAAAAGTCATTATTAACAAGAAAAAATTTCGAATTAATAATAATTTTTTTCTCGTTAATAAAGACTTTTTTTCATTAATAATGCCTTTTTTTCTCGTTAGTAATGACTTTTTTTTCTCGAAGTAAAATTAAAAAAAAAAATCTCAATGTGGCCCTAATCCTCCGTCGTACAAACGCAAACATAGTAACGATGAAAAAAAATTAAAAAACAAAAAAGGAGGCGGAAAAAAAGCCAGCTGCGTCTCGAGCGCTTTGAAAGGTCCCGCGTGCCGTCAGCCCGCCTTCTGTGATTGGCTGGCAGCACAGGGGGGGCGGGGCAGTGTCCGCTTGCGTCACGCCAAAAGAGAGGGGGATGAGGTCTTATGAAGTGGGAGAGAGAGAGAGAGAGCGAGAGACGGAGAGAGAGAACGGGAGACGGGGAGAGAGAGAGAGCGAGAGAGCGAGAGGGAGAGAGAGAGAGAGAGAGATTAACAGCGAGTAGGAGGCAGGCGCAGTAGCAGACTCTTATATCCGCTCGAGCGACACGGACGCCGCCAGCTGCTAGCTTGAGTTAGCCCCCAGTAGACAGTTAGCAACTAGCCTCGGAGTCGCGGGCGCACCCCTTCCTGCCCCCCCCACACCCACTCCGCCCCGCACACACCCCCACGCCGCTCACGCGGGACCGAGCGAGTGTTGTGGCAGCGTGTGCGCAGCGCGTGCCGTCCGCCGCGGACGCCCCGAAGTCGCTCCCGCGCGTGTAGCCCCCGTGTGTGCGAGTGTGTGTGAGTGAGCGAGTGTGTGTTTGCGCCCCCCCCCCCTCTCCCTCCTCTCTCTCTTTTCCGCCTCCCTGCGTCCCAGCTGGAGCGCGTCTCGTGGCTGTGTGTCGTTAGCAAGCGCACACACGTAAACACAGTCCGATACGTCGACTGTCTACAGCCGGTGTCCGGTTACTCCGGCCGCGGATTCACGTCATTCACTGATCCCAGGACAGCGCCAGCATGTGAGTACTGACGGGTAACGCGTGTGTGTGTAAGTGTGTGTGTGTTGGGGGGGCTGACTTCCAGCCCCCCCCCTCCTCCCTGTCCCTCCAGTGCCTGATTGTGTAGCCGACTTCCAGGTGTCTTTCCGGCGTCGTGGTAACGCGGCGGTCCCGGCCGTCAGCTAGCAAAAAAAAAAAGGGGGGCAACTTTACCTGCGCCCCCTAAAAGTCTGCGCTGAAGTGAAGCTAGTCGCGCTCCGCTAGGGAAGCTAAGGACGGCTAAAGTTCTGCCTTGTTTAGCACACGTGTGTGAGGCGGCAGGGGCGGCACCTCTCGCGGCTGCCCGCTTGCAAGCTGAAACTTGTAGGTTGCAAGAGCGTGTTGTGTTTTCCTCGCATCAGAGCAGCCTTCGTTTCTGTGTGTGTGTGTGTGTGTGAGAGAGAGAGCGGGGGAGAGAGATCCCCCCCCTCCCCTCCCTTCTCGATTGATTCGTCAGTGTTGCAGAAATTTCGGTTCACCTTTGAACCCGCACATGTGCGCCTGTGGTGTCAGAGGCATGACCGGTAGGTCCGCCTGCCCATCATTGCCATGGCGACCTCTTAGCGGGGCCCGCCCCATCCCGGAGTTCATCCTCCCGGAGTTCAGGGAGGCCCGGCCTGAGCTGCGCAGCGGCCCCCGGGGCGAGAGACGGCGACCCCCCCCCCCCAGATGTCACTCAAGCCAAACTCGCAGTAAAGCCACCGAGAGGGGCCAAGTTCAGGAAATCAGCTCCTTGAAATCGGCTCCCTCATGTACAACTTTGCAGTGTTCCGGGATGCAGCGCAGCTGACCCCTCAGTGCCGGCGTGTGGTGTGACAGCGCCAAGGTCGCGGAGTCAGAATGTTGAGCTGGTCTGGGACGGGCCCACCGCGGCCGCCTCGACAATCAAGCTTTTGTTACCCTTGTGTTTTTCTTCATCGTGAGCATTCCATATCCTTAGTAAGTCTCTTAAGAATCATGTGCTGCACTGTAAAAGAGCAGGAGAAATGAATCTGAAGCAGTCATTTTTGCCCCCCCCCCTTTTTTTTCTTCTTTTTTTTTGCATGCACAGTGCTTCTGGTGCCACTCACGGTTAATATATTCATCTGTTTTTCAACCCAAAAGCACGGTTGATATCGGGAAGGTGCAGGGAGTCGCTGAGACGCTCCGCCTGCAGGTCTCCCGCTGTAAGGACGCTTCACTGGCGGGCTCCTTCCCGTCAGAGCAGGATTTGGATCCCTCCAGAACTCGTAACTTAAGGCGCCCTTGGCCGTGTTTGCATCGCCGTGCCTCGTGACGGATTTGCGCCACCCGAAGCGGCGACTTGCGCGCGTGTCCGCCATTTTAAGACCGCGTTTCACGCAGGTGCTTGTGGGCCGGATGATGTGGCTGACGGATGGCCGTCCGGAGTTGGGGAAAAGTTTCTCAACACCTGTTATCAAATTTTTTTTGACTAAACCGTGGCGTACAAACTGTCAGGGCGGCACGCTTTTCGCCTGTTGGGGGGGGTGGGTAAAACGGTGCGGCGGTGCAACGGTTCATGGAGCGAAGTCGTTTTGTCCCAGCCGGTGTCACTGAGGATGGAGTTAAAAAAAAAACGAAGAAGAAAAAAATGCCGCTGCAATCGCGCTATTAGCAAAGACAAAGGCCTTTAACTACCTGGGTGTGCAGCTAAAGAGGAGCCTGGGCGTGGGAGATGCGCTGCTGCCAACATGCGCAAATCTAAATCATGCAGATTGCCAAATGTGGGAAGGCTAATTACGGCGTGAAGAGATGGTTGGCGTTCCGCTCCTCAACTTTAGGATTCATGTGTCCTCGATGCTAGGGTGTACTAGGTCTCAGGTCCGCCGGAGACCGTTTTGCTAGTGCCGAGCGTCTGTGTTGTGGTGCAACTTCGGGGGGAAACACGGCAGCCAGGCGGGACCTCACACCGTGAGGAGTTTGATTGGACCAAGACGGTAACTTGCTCATGCTAGCATGCTAACAACTGCCCGGTGCCATCAGTGTTTTAAGACTGGAACACTACCGGTTGGTCTGAGTTGATCCGAGCTTGAACAAGCAAGTGTTGTATTTTAATTTCATAAAATATGAAAGAAATTCCTTTAAAAAAAAAAAAAAAAAAAAAAAAAGGTTCACCCTATGACTGGAGATGTGACCTTTAAGGCAGTGGTCCCCAAACTATGGCCCGCCTCCTCGTTTTTAGGGGTTAAATTGTTTTATAAATAAATAGTTTTATTTATTTTCTGACTTTTTTCTGTGAAGAACCCACTAAGGGTTATTTGGTTTTGTGTGGCTTTCTGGAAAACAGATTTTTACATTTAGGCACCCCTGCGATCGTCACACTTTCTCTGTTACAAACTGACCCCTGCTTTAAAGGGTTAAAACCGGTGTTGTGAAGTCGAGGTAGACTTGAGCAATTATTACTTTCCGTTTTACACTGTTAACTAATTGGTGAAATACACACAATCGACCAGGCGCTTTTATTTTGTTTTTGTTTTTTTTTCCCCATGTGTTTCCTGTCTGCCGTGACGCGGCCTTTCTGACGGGAGGGGGGGCGGGCGGAAGTGACGCCACAGAGGGGACCTGCATGCAGATCTCGTCTCGCGTTGCCGCCGGCAACATCTTGAAAGTTTCAAAGTCGTCGCGCCCGTTTTCATCGTCAGCGAGAGGACTGCTCCCTGGGGGGAGATCAAGCATTTGGGATGAAAAGTTGTGAAACGGGCCTCCCAACGTGGTCCGCAGTAAATGTTTGACACGCTGCCATACTGGCACCATTATTGCTGCTTTAAATTAAAAAGCAAACAGACACTGGTTCTAAAGGAGTGATGGCTAGTTAGGGCTGTGATCTGTGGTTAGATTTCCCAGGAAATGAAAGGGAAACGGCGCTGTCCTTAATAGACTGTGGGAAACTCTGGATCTTGCTGTCCAGAGACCATCCAGCAAACACTTGTGATGACATAATCTCCCCCCCCCCCTACACACACACACACACACGGATGTATCTGTGGGTATCCAGTTTAAAATGCATATAGATGGAGTCCATGTTTCTTGAGTGGCTACATTTTGCCGTGCGTCTCGACACGGATAACAGTTCAAACAAAGTAAACAACAAAATTTAAAAGCTCGATTAACCAGTTAACCCCCCCCACCTCCACCCTCATACATGCTTTCCTCTAACTGGTGTTGCATTGTTTTTACAATTTCCCGTCCGTGTGGTAAAAGAACACCCTGCTCTCTAACAGGAAACCAGATATACCCCCCCAAAAACAAAGAATGATTCTGCGAATAAAAACCAGATTTTAGAACACGTACACAGAAGAAGCTGCTGCCGAAGCTGCAGACGTGCATCATTTCTATTCATTCTGGGGTTGTTTCTCTGTTTTCACCTGAGTTTTTCCTCCTGGTTTCTGGCGCCAGGCCATCATCCCCGTGGTCATCCGCTCCCCGCGGATGACTGAGGAAGGTGTGTGTTTTTTTTAAAATACTGCTCGACATGAGCTGTCAATCCGTCGCCGCACGGCCCAAGGACACGGAGCCTGACGCCACGTGGAAACGGGCTCGGTGTTATTTTTCGTTTTCACAGTTTTTTGTTGTTGTTAATATCAGACTATGACTGTGCATCCGCGTTTGATAAGCAGGCAGCCGCATGGCTCCTTGCTGGTAATCAAGGCGAGCAGAGGTTTGACAGTTGATAGATGCACAAACATTGCTCTTAGTTTGAGAACTTCTTTTTCTCTGCTCCTCTTTCACTGCCGAACCAGAAACTTCCCGACATTCCTTTTAAATCGGATTTCGTGGCTTTATCAAACCGTGCCGCAGCCCAGTAACGAACTCAAATGAAGGAATTCTTGAACTCGTGTGTAAATAAATGTCTTGTGTTCCAGCATGTTGCATCTCCCGGTTTTTGTGGAAGCGGGAGGTCGCAGTGTTTTTTGTTTGCACAGCTGTCCTGATGCGACGTGACAGCGCATGTCCAGCGCCGCAGCTCTGTAATAATCCTGCCGATGGACAGGTAGCACCGCTTACGTTTTATCTGGACAGTAAAGTTGTTCATATTTTGTCGGCTGAACTTTCTAAACTGCTTGTCGTAGTAATTAAACCACATCCTTGACATTTTTTTTTTTTTTTTTTTTTGCAGCCGTTGTACATCTTAGACGGCAAAGCTACTTTTTTAAAAAGCACACAAGCTCATTCCGATCGATCGCTTTTTTTAATATCACCCAGGGCATTACTCCCCCGGTTCTTCCTTCCTGTCCGTGTGGTCAGTGGCAGGTAGCAGGAGTGGAAGAGTCTGCAGAGGAGGAAGGAGGCGGGTGCGGATGAAGGACTCTTTGGGGGGAACCATTGGCTTTCCGTCTGACTCCACCAGTCGGATTTGTGTGCGAGGTGGTGTGCGCGTGTCTTGAGAAGGTGCGCGGTGTAAAAAAAAAAAGGCGTCGAGGCCCAACGTCTGCGTCGCGCTACATGTGGAGACCAGTGACTCCCTGTTTGACGTCTTAAATGGTGGCTTGTTGGCTTGTATACCTTCTATGTCGCTGGCTTGATCCCCAGCTCAGGCAGAGATCTTATCCAAGTGTCCTTGAGGAAGATACCGAGCCCATAATTGCCCCTAATGGGCACTTCGCATGGCAGCTTCCGCCTTTAGTGAAATGAGTGTGAGCGAGTGAATGAAGTATTGTCAAACTCCTTCAGTACTGCAAAGGTTGAAAATCATCATGTTAATGCAGCCCACTTATGTCTAAATTCTGTATTATCTAACACAATTTCATCACTATAAGGCAGCAGTAGTTGTTTTTTTTCTGTTCAAAAATGTATGTATCACAAATTTTAACCACATATTCAGAAAAGTTTTTTGGGGGAAAATTTGGTTAGAAAATTTGGGGTGCAACATGTGAGTTTTTGTGCATTTTAATCTACCACTCCTCCGCAAATATAATGAATAGCAGGAGGTAGCGTTGGTTCTCCAGTCGGGTACCACCACCACAGAAGAAGAGGACGAGAGTTGGGGGGGCTGCGTCTTACTCATGTAGGGTTCAAACTCAGGTGACATATCTTGATTATTTTTAGTACTTATTTAAGGTGTAGAAAGAAAAGGTTGCGGTCTACACATGTTTTTTTTTGGTCACCATATGTGTATTGTATATTTATATTTCTTGATACTTGTCATCTTTGCAATGGAGAAGAAGATGGACATTTGTTTTGTAGGATCTCAGAACATCTTTTATTCAGTTTCCATTGCAACTTTCATTACATTATTTTTCACAATGCCAACTTTTCCAATTGTAAAACTGTTTCTGTGACTTTTTTAAAGTTTTTTTTTTTTTTTTTTTTTTAATTTTTACATTAGAATTAAATTATACATAAGGTAAGAGGCTGGAAATCTGCCGGGTGAGAAGAGAGGGTGCAGGACATGTGACAGCATTTAGGCCAGTGTCTCCAGAGCGTGATGTCTTGTATCAATAGCAACTTTTTGTGTTAATGACACGTTTAACATCTCCCTTGTTCGATGACGACGTTCGGCAAGTCATATCAAATGTTTGACAATACACAGAAATCTCACATTCACTCTTTTGACGGGCAGGAACATGTGACCCGTGCCCAGAGTCGTCACACGTGTGACACTGTAGCGTGTTTGTTTTGAAAACTAATGATTAGATGTGCAAAAGGACAGAAAGGTAGACCCTCCGTCGTTGCACAAATGCATGTATTCGCCCCGTGGTCGGCCAATTGGGGCAAAGTTGATGCTCGTTATGTGTGTTTGTGTGTCACAATATCGGCCAGTGTCTGCGTCAAAACAGAACTTTGAGCTCCAAGAGGTTAATGTATGAACCAGAGATCACCCCTGTCCCTTCCCTTGTCTCACACACACACACACGCTCACATGCATGCTGACACACACACGCACGGACACGCTGGTACATCTGTCACTGTGACGACACTTACTGATTTATTGACACTCCTAATGATGCAAGTAACAAACAAACAAATGTCCAAATCCTGAACTGAACCCGTTCGAACCGGTAAACAAAAGTCTGTACTGTCAATATTTGTTGGAAAAGGAAGACATTTTGTTCAGTCCTCCCAAATACTATAGAACTTGAATTCATAAATACAGACGTGACTCAGAAGTGTGTGTGTGTGTGTGAGATGGGCAGGCAGGCAGGCAGACAGTAAGACTTTTAGACAATACAGTAGAGACAGACAGAGAGAGGGAGACGGAGTGAGAGAGGGTCATAGAGTACTTTTGGCAAAGAGCGTCTACATTCCACTTTGGCTTTCTGGCTGTAATTTAATTCAGCATCGCAGTTGTGTTGCAGAGCAGTTGAGGAATCTATTTTAGTATTGAGGGTTGAGTTCTTGAAGAGGCTCTACAGTTGGAGCTTTATCGGAGCTTTGCCATTCTTGCTACGCGGACGGTAAATTAGTCGGGTTGGCCGCTCGATGATTTGAATAACAAAATGTTGCAAAACATCCAATTTGGGTGCAAACAGAAAGCACCATTAGTGTCAACAAGGATGCATTATAGCCCGGAGGCATTCTAGAGCCATTAAAACTATATCAACCTCATAGAATATTGCGTCTTACAATGATTATTATTTGCTCATTTGTATATTTATATCATGTCCTCTAGTTATGACACAACAGATACTTTGTGCACTGCACAAAGTTCTGCACACTCACTGCAGTTTCCCTGATAACTTTCTATAAAGGTCATGTCTATAGGCGAATATAATATAAGCATATTCATCGGCTATTTTGATGAAAAACTCCAGAATGTTGCAATCATCTCAAATGTTGCTCTGCAAATGTTTCTAATTATGCAAGACCAGGTTTGTGGACATTCGTAAGGTCAGCATTCAAAAACACTGTGTATTTCCAAGTTTTTGAAATATATTGCCACCATAGATAAAGTGTTATGGCACGACTCTGCGGGCTTTGTGATACTGCAAAGCAAATATGAGGAATAATGAGCCGGATTCGCCGGCTGCAAGGAGAGTAAGACGAGAGAGGCTGAGCAGTTTTAACTTTCAATATTATTTTTTTTTTACTTTAAATTACCCAGTGCAGGTCGGCTGAGCTTGGATGGTCACTTATGATCTCTCTGCACACACGTCTGCATGTCAGTGTCCGTAACATGGGACCGCAGGCTTCCGTTCATGGTCTTGAGTTAACCAATCACACTTGAGCGGGCGTTGGTTGGATGCGGGTGGAGAGCGAAAGAGGTGAAACTCGTTGGCCAAGACGCAACCGCAGAGCGCACGTTCCTGACGTTCCCTGACGACTGCCTAGCTGCTTCTCTTCTTGCTGCACATGCACACCTGTCCCATGCTAATCCGGGGTTAATATATTTGGCCACCATGTTTGGTGTGCCTTTTCACCGGTGTGTTAGTTGTCTGGATCGAAAAAAAAAGGAAGAAGCTGATTCTCTCAGTGATCGCGGTGGCACAGCTTTTCCCCGTCTCGGGAGTCATGTGAAAATGAATGGAGTGAATGGGGTGAATGGGCTGCTGGAGGCTGATGTCTGAAACAAGGACACAACGATCCCATTTATTTTCCTAGACTCAATGAAAGGCAGAGTTCACATTCCTGCCGCCGAGGGGAACTTTTTAAAGACCTGTTAAAGGGATCAGAGGAAACTGCCGAAGCTTTTGACATGCCAGCGTGGCTTGTGAAAAAAAACAAAAACAAAAAACTGATCAGTGGAATAGACAACTTTTTAAGGTGGACAGTCACATTTCCTGTAAACATCCCATAACACCCACATCTCATTAGAGGAATGAGTATTTTGTAGTGACAGGCTCTTAAGATTTTTACTTGCTAATGAAAACTGGAACACTGAAGATGAGTCTGACCAATTCTACTTACTTTACTGGTCAGATATGGAATCCCACATTATAATCATTTAAAAGACGCAGCCAAAAAAAAAAGGATTTAAATGATTGACTCGGATTTTTTTTCCCCCCACTTAGGTTGTGTAATAGATGGAGCAGGAACAGAGTGGCCGAATAGACATCAGTTCGTTTGGGATGATGTGTTGTGTTTGTCAACAGTGTGAACTAACCGTTTGACTATCATGACTCCTAAAATACGCTGACTATCACATCAAGGCAGCGATGAGATCACATTAATGTCACATTCTGTCCTTCAAAAGAGAGGTCAGTTGTTTTTTTTTTTGTTTTTTTTTTTTTTAATGAAAGAGGCGTTTGTTTGTGTTGTATCGCCATGCGCAATTTAAAAAAACAAAACCAAAAACATCACTCTGAGGATGGTGATGTAATTGTCTCAGAGAAGCGGAGTACCGAAAGGATGAGAACCGTCTGCTCGTGTTTGCGCTGGTCCCTTTTTGATTCGACATGGATCACCACGGTGGAACGAGAACCGCCAAGAGCTCACAATCTATATTACCGCGCGCGCGGCTGAACAAACTCTTGTCTCGAGTTTTCTCACTTGTCACACGGCCGTTTCCTGTTTTAGGAACGGCACTTTGCGATGACACTAAGCGCTTGGCCAGCCACTGCATAATTTAGCCGCATAATCCTGCACTTCACGCTGCTCGTTCCCAAATACTCTCGACCGGTCCGTCAACATCGGTGCCGTAGATATGGCGTGATTCAAATTGAATGCGCTGGTTCCGAGTCTTGAGTTTATGTGTCTTGTTTCCCGGGGCCAAAATTGAGGACCAGGATAAGATGGATGGTTTCAGGGTTTAACTCCCAGGAAGAATCGATATCACTCCAGGACCACTTGTCTCATTTTCGCCCAGTTACGTAATGTGGATGTGTGTACCGGTGCCAAATGCGCCGACACCTCAGGGCCTCCAGCGTTCTGCCCAGCTGTCAAGATGCTGCGAGTTGGATAACACCTAATAGTGACGCGTGGCTCGCAGACAAAAATGAATTTCTTTTCCTCTTTGGCAGCATCCCGATAAAACAACAGCTTGATCTGTCGAAATCCACTCCAGCCAGAGAAGGAGACAAACCATCGACAAAGCTTACGATGCCCCGTAAGCAAAAAATGGTCAGATGCTGGCCCGGTGCGCCTTCAACGTTTGCCGCACTACGCCGCGCGTCGCAAATCTGCCGGCGAAGTGCCAGCCAAGGTTAACGTTTTATCTTGAAGTGGCTGCAGATAAGAAGTGACGCGGCGAAGGATCGCGAAAGAGAGACGATATCATCGTACGATAAGGGCATGTTTGAACAATAGAAGGCAATAAATGGGGACGGTTGGAAAGAGAAGATATTTTGTCAACCCTAATGCACATCAGTGGGATGACAAAAAAAAATTATTAGGGACACCTCTAAGCATAAGCCAGTACAGTGTAAAAGCATCACGAAAGTACAGTCCTGATAACAATTATTAAAACATGTCAGCCTTTCTCTCCAACAGATTCAATAAAAATCAAACTTAAAACTCCTTCAGAAGGGAGAATTCATTGCTGGGCTGTTGCATTATACGTTTTATGGGAAACAGTGGTCATAATGTGATGCCTGATTTGTAATAAAGCAATCAAACTTTATTTGTCGAGCGCCTCCCATGCAGACTAGTGCACTTCAGAGTGCTTTGCAGAGAGGAAAGAAGGTCTTGGGTCATAAAGGCAGGCAGTTTAAAATCTTAACATTTTAAAAGTTTGAGTACTAGCGCACGCAGGGAATAAAAGAGGCTGACCGTGAGAAGTAAAAGTCATTAAACTGAAGTGAAACAAAGTAACGTGAAATAAAAATGACAGATCAGGTGAAGGCCATGAAACGGTTACAAAGAAGTTTTAATTCTAAAAGCTTGATGCCAATATAACCTTAAGATAAAAGTCTATTTAAAAAAAAAAAAAAAAGTTGGATACGAGCAAAATAAATTGGTATATTAAGACTCAAGACTTTTTCTTGTCAGGCAAGTATAACGCAATTTAGATTAAGCTCGCGGCTGGAGGGCAGCAACGGAGGCATACAAGATTAAATAGACATGAATTTTACATAGACAAATTATGTACAATAGGGATGTACATATATACAGAGTAAAAGTATAAAATAGAATAAAAAGGTAGAATAGAATAAGAATAGCATCTTAAACTAAGTCGTAGTTAACAAGTCTTGTAGTTAACAAGAACATATACACAGACCTGAGTTAATTTAATATCTATCGTCCTTAATTATTCAAAAGCTGGACTGAGGGGGTGAGTTTCGAGCTCACTTTGAAAGATTTGGACACTTCCAGCTGCTCTCGCCTCCTCCAGCAGGCGGTTTCAGCAGTTTGGAGCGCTAAAGCTAACAGCCGCCTCGCCAAAAAGTTTTAGTCCTGCATTGGGGGGAAAAAGTCCACGGGGATCCGAGAGGTCGCAGCGGTTTGTAGAGTGTCAACATGTCTCTGGGATATGCAAGTTGAAGAGCCTTAAAAACAAGTAAAAGGATTTTAGAAACCAACCCAAAACCTGCTGGCAACCAGGGTCTGGATTTTAAAACGCTTCTGAATCATCTGCTACTAATCTCTAGACATTTTTGTGTAGACCAGATAGGACAGCGTTTTGTTTTAATTGAACGGTCCCGAGACTTAACTCGTGCAGCACGTAAGATCACAAGATCGCATTTAAACATGTTTCCAATTATTTTTTTTGCCAGAGGTCTATTTTGCAATTCGGTGCTCCACTGGCAAACTCATACGCACTAGTACAACATCCCCAACCAGTCGCGGATAATTAGCTCGGATGGGGTGTTTGTGTTTCGACTGCAAAGCTTTTCTGGCGCCGCTGTAGCAGCCGCATGCGTTGCACATGATGCTGCAGAGCCAGTCAAATCTGCGGATTCCCATAGGCGCCGAGTTGTGTCCAGTGAGACTCGGGGGGCGGAGAGATGAAACGAGAGACGATATCCCGAGACGCGAGGCGGGGCAGGGAGAATTCATTTCACGTGCTGCGACTGGCCGGTCGCCAAGCTGACGTGACCCTGATGGAGGAGGATGCTCCTCCCTGGCTGATTCCACGTGGACCCTGGGGACGACTTCCCCAGGGTTGACCGACGCGGGCCTGTGCATCCCGACCACGTCCGGCTCCACACACATCTGTTAGGCAGCTGACACTATGAATATCATTGACCAATATATTGCCTCAATAAGCGCTGACACCTGCGTATGAGGCCGATGCCGATTCGTAAATAGACGCGATAACGACAGTGCTTTTGGATTTTATTGTCGCAAACCAGCGACTGTTTTCATTGTCAGTCTCTCAGTCGTTCTCTGGATGAACCGAGTCTATGTTTAGTCAATAAGATCATGAAAAATGTCGATTTGATTGTGTCCCACACGTCTCATTTGGCCCACAAGCAGAAGATATTCAGTTCAGTGTCATAGAGGATAAAAAATAAAAAAAACAAAGCAGAAAATATTAAATTTCAGAAACCTGGATGAAATGGATTGATTTTCAAAAAGGTTGTCATTGTAATAGTTGACAGCTAATAAATGCAGCCGTTATTCTGAAAGAACATGCATTTGTAATTGAGTACTCATGAGTCACAGTATAATTCATCCAATTTAAAACTGACTTGCTGAAATATTGAATTGTACTTGAATTGTATTGATATTTGTTCGTTGTCGTTTTGCTGTCCATATGTCACTGAATCTTTACACGTTAGACATCATCATGCTGCCTATTTTCTCAAACTGGAACCTCTTTAGATTGTAATGGGATTACACCCATGTGCAGGTTAACAAACATCAAGAGGCGACGCTGTGTCATATGTGTTTGTGGAAGTTTTAGGCGGAGAATCGTCAACGTGCCTCATTTCTGGTCAGGGCTTTTCTTTCGGCTGCAGATGTCTTATTTCCAGCTTTATGGGAGATAATTTTCTATATCCTGGCTGGTGCCTGGCTCGACCGAAGCATTACTTAAATTAGCGTATGCTGATCCTGTGTTATTAGTTGCCGTTCACATTAATCTCCGAATGCCACCTTTTAAGATACTGATAATGAGACTAATTTTCCATTTGACGCTCATTGTTTTCCTTGCTATTTTGCATTCTGCAAAGGTGAGGTGAAAACGGTGTGAAATTTCTCTGGCGAGAAGTTGTGATTTATCAGTATTTATAGAGGCCAAAGCAGGACACAGGCAATATTTTGGCTGTTGTTGCCCGGCTGGCACATTTGACTTCCTCACCTTTGTTTCGTCGTTGTTTTATTCAGGCCACGTGAAACCGTATCTGTTCCTCGGTGTGTCGTCGTCTTTGTGTAGCTACACTATCGTGTTTCGGCCTGCAGTCTCCAGACTCTCCCAGACATCCACTGATTCTCACATCGTCATAGTTGATTCCTCCGTTCGCCAGGATTTAGAAGTGACACATCAATAACATTGCCTGTCCAAAAATAACAATGTCAGAATAAGAGAGGTCTCTGACCTGTTTGTTTCATGTCATGTAATCTATAATGAAGTCTCTCAGCAGTCTGTCAACATTCTTTCCCGTCAGTCACCACCTGCCTTTATATTTGGCATGGAGGTTTATGCTCGTCGGTGGCTATAATTAAGAGACTGATCATTTGGCTGTGTGTAAAGTGTGTTTGTGTGTGTGAAAATGTGGTGACATATGCTGCAGACTTGTGAAATATTGTCCGCCCTCCCCTCAATGCATGCTTGGGTGCATTATGTTCAAATAAGCTTATCTGCACAATGCAGATAAGCTTAACTATTCGAATACCTGAATGCCACAATAGAAGATAAGTCTTTGCACATCATAAGTGTACATCATCATCTGATAATCATTAAATACAGTATATGTTTCCGTTCTATACATTGCTCGAGCGCTGAAGTGTCTGTTGGCAACCTGAGGGATTTTTCCAAGGTCTCCATTGACTGCATTGCCGGTGTTTGACCACAGAGTGGCAGCAAAGCACTGTCAGTGGGCCATCACGGGGCAAGAAGAAGAGGCGGCAGCTTCCACTTGTCTGCACTCAGATTAACCATCAGCGAAGCTGCTTGATTCCCAGAGTGACCTTGGCACGGTTAGCATGCAGCTGTGGAGGTAGTTTGCCAGCTGTGCTCGCGTGTATTCGTAATTTGTAGCCATGCGTACCTTGCTTTGCGTGTTTGTTTGTTTGTTTATCATGGGGGGTTCCTGATGGTAAATGTGGCCATCAGATCCTGCTCGCGTTTGTGGGTTGTTTCTTTATGTGTGTGTGTGTGTGTGTGTGTGTTGGTTCCCCGAAGAAGATTTTCATGTTCTTGTAGTCGATTTGGGAAGAAACAGATGCTCAGTAGATGAACTTTGATGCATGTGTTGCTCGGCATTCGAGATTAATTCCGCCGAATGCTGCTGTTGGGAGTCTGTGGTTTGCGTTTGAAGGTCAGCAGTTGGGAAGTTTTTGTTTGCTGGCCGGTTTATATGCCTCAGTAATAAGTCAGTCTCTGCTGCCGGAAAATGATCGTTTATTTCCTTAATTTTAGTGCTGCAATTTGGCAAGCGCACATAAAATTTTGTCTTTGAATTTGACACACCTGCAACCGATTGGCTGCTAATGATTGGAGCCGCAGCTGATTGGCCACCCTTCCTCCAGACTTGGAACATTGCGCAAAGTGATTTAGTGGTCGGGAAGCTGTAATTCTGCTGCCAGACGTCTCTGCACTCTGGATCGGTCTCAACAAAACTCTACAAGCTAATTCTCTTCAGTGTCCTCAAGCATTTTTTTTTACCTTTCAGTTGATGTTAGGGGCAATCTATGAGATACCTTTACCATTACAGCATAGTTTATTTTGACACTCAATTAATACTAAATTTAAAAAAAAATTGTCAGATTAATCAGCTCATATGAAATTTCCACTTATAAAAATTGGATAATTGAAAGGGAATTAAACTCGTATTTACTCAATAACTCCATTTTTTTTTTGTTTTTCATAATGACCATATCAAAAACCTCAGGATAGGAATACATTTATTCAAATTTGTACATCTTTTATGCTCTAAACCATCCTGCCAGCAAGTCTTTTCATAAACCTTCATCATAAGTCAGGGCCACAGGCCTCAAATGATTCACACATAAACCAGCTCTCTTTGTAGAACTAATCCAGGATTCCCTCTAAATATCAGCACAAGACTAATTAAGAATTTCTCTGAAATTACTATATGCTTGAAAGGCACATACAACCCAAGGCAACAACTTAACGGTTTAGGCGATTTAATCTCTTTAAACAGGGCTCATACCTCTTGTTAAGTAATTTTCAAAATATTATCACCCTGAGTTAAATCATTTCCCTCAAAGCCATATTCAGCGGAGAGACTGAACGAGCAGGTTACGTGGAGATTGTGAAGGTTTGCTTGGATGACACACGATTTTTTTTTTTTTTTTTGCCTGTGTTGTTGTTGTTGGCATCATGCTGCATGAAGCATTTAACACCGTCCAGTCGTTCTGTTTATCACATTTCCTCCCTCTCTCTCTGTCAGGATGTTGAGGTACGTCGGAGTTCGCGGCGGCCTGGGCCTGTTGGCTGTGAGGAGGGCGCATCTCCTCGTCCGCTGTGCCCATTCCGCTCCGAAGAGCGAGTATCGACCAATCAAGAAAGTCATGGTGGCCAATCGAGGTAAGACCCACGTCTGCGACCACCGAACGAGGATGGGGAAGGCGAATGGTGCCGCTTCATCTTGAGCTATGAGAAACTATGACATTTTAAAATCTTCCCGAGGCAAAAGAACAGACTCTTAATTTTTAATGACCAACTTCTAGTTTGCCTTGGCTCGTTCTAATATTTAAGCGCACATTGTAAGTGGGCGGCGGGCACAAGCTAGCTTTGTTTGTTTTCAACCCAAAATTGCTTTGAGTAGTGGAAACAGAGATGGAGGTGCTCCCACAGTACTTGCTATATGCCAGGAAGTAGAGTTTAAATGTGTTAAAATGTGCTTTACGTAATTGCCAGATATTCAGTTGAATATTAGTGATTATCAAATCTATTAAGTAAACCTGGAGGTCTTCAGATTTCTTGGAAGATAAAGGTTCCTTTATGCTGTTTTAGAAGTACTTTTCATCTAGCTAGGTGTTAATGCAAATATCCAATCAACCGATCGCATTGCAGCAACGCTTGCATTTAAGCATGTAGACATGGTGAAGACGATGTGCTTAAATTGCATCCGAGCATCAGAATGGCGAAGGAAAGTGGTTTAAGTGGCTTTGAACATGGCATGGTTGCTGGTGCCAGACAGGCTGGTCTGAGTACATCAGCAGTTGTGTGTGAAGACTCCCGTCTAACTGCGGATATACTGGAGTTCTCTCGCACAACCATCTCTGGGGTTCAAGAGGATGCTCCCAAAAATATCCAGTGATGGTCAGTTCTCTGGGAGAAAATGCCTTGTTAATGCCAGAGGTCAGAGGAGAAGGGCCAGGCAGTCTCGACCTGATAGAAAGGCTACAGTTACTCCATTAATCATTTGTTTCAACTGAGGTCTGCAGAAGAGCATCTCTGAACCCAAATGTCCAATCTAATGGGCTGCAGCAGCAGATTACCATATTGGGTGCCACCCCTGTCCGCTAAGAACAGGAAATTGATCCTGCATTTGGCAAAGGCACACGAAAATTGAACAATTTAAGGTTGGAAAACATGGCTTGGTCTGATGAGTCTGCTGCAAAATCTGGATTGCCAGGTCAGAATCTGGTGTAAACGTGAATGTGTGGCTTGTATCAATGGTTCAGGCTGGTGGTGTAATGATGCGGAGGATATTTTCTTAGCATACTTTGGGCCCCTTAGTGCCAATCAAAAAACGTTGCATCCTACCTTAGTATTGTTGTTGACCATGTCCATCCCTTTACGACCACAGTGTACCGTCTTCTGATGACTACTTACAGCAGGATGAGGTGCCACATTGCAAAGCTCAAATCTCAAACTGCTTCCTTGAGCTTGACAGCGGGTCCTCTCAACTCAAATGGTCTCCACAAGTCACCAGATCTCAGTCCAGTGTAGACCTTTGGGATGTGGAAATTCACATCATGGATGTGCTTCCAACAAACCTGCAGCAACTGTCTGATGCCATCACGTCAATATAGACCAAAGTCTATGAGGAATGTTTCCAGCACCTTACTGAATCAGTGCTATTAGCATTTAAGGCAGTTCTGGAAGCAAAAGGGGGTCCAGCTGTGTATGAACAAGGTCTACCTAAGAAAGTGGCTGGTTAGTGTACAAAACAAATCAGATTCACAGTAGGTCGAATACATTTCTTTTCATCCTTTCGGAGCTGCCGAAAATGGCTGAAAGTTGGGTCCACTGTGCTCGCACTCTGCATGGAAATATAATCATGGATAAGCTCTTTTTTTTTTTTTTTTTTAAACACTATGCATTCACTTTCATGATCGCACATGGTGTAGACGTCACTGACCGCCATACGTCATTCACCGCGAATGCACTGAGGGGCTGTGAGCGATGTGCAGGCTGTAAGTGACGGATCCATGTGCTCTATATGTGCCCCTTTTTTCTCCCAGATAACTCATTTTAAAGTCCACATGAAGTGACATCCCAGGTTTAGCAAGCTTCCGTGTAGTGACGTATGTCTCAGTCAGACAGGACGGGCGGGCGGGACATAATGCTGGCAGGAATTTGATTGGACCTGACGGTGTACACCAATGAGATCGCTCAGGGAGAGAGAGAGAGAGCGAGAGAGAGAGGGAGAGAGAGAGAGGAAGCCCATCATATGCTCCATGTAGCGAACGCCAAGGTTTGAAGGGGAAGACCCGAAGAGACACTGATGTACCACGCTAATGCCAGTGAGCTAACTGTGGCTCTGTGCCGCTCAGGGTTGACGATTAATGAATTCAAGTGAATGTCACAGTATCATCAAGGGCGTTGTTGACATTACAACCAGAAATAACAAACCATGGTATGCAAGGAAATATTTTCCGGGCTAATTAAAATAGAATTGAAATGTTTATATTCAAAAAGATAACATAGTTGTTTGTCTTGAGGGGGAAAAAAACAAGTTAGATTACAGTTTTTGCCAATTTTGCTCACATATTGCCTGATATTTTGAGTGAATACGACATCTCTTCCAAATGTTTTCATCTGGACCAGTTGTACACCATCAAATGGTTGGTATATTTTTGGTATATGCTCCCAGTGTGAGCCGAATGTGGCTCGTGGGCTCAGAATGATTTGCTTGTTCACTTTTTTCCCCTGACTAAAACTAATACTGAACGTCGTAAAAATTCCTATAAAATTAACAAATCAAAAGGAAACTTGAAAAGAAAAATCCTGAAAACTAAGAGAACAATGCAAAACCATAACTGGGCATGAACCGAGGGTATTGATTGAACTTTGCTGTTTCAAGCTTGTGTAGCCGAGCATCATTTGTTGATTGACAGGTAGGAAACGCGGCTGGATTTTGATTCAACAATGTAAATGTTTGGCCATGTTGTTGCTCAGTAATTTCACAGAATGACTCAGGATATGATTTTTAAGTGGCTAAGAAGGCATTTTTAAATTCCAGGTGAACTGCACACCAATCATCCAAACAATCATTAAAGGAGACACCTGAGCCACAATCCACTTTTTCTGTGTTTTCGATCATGGATTTATGTCACAGGCACGTCCACAGACCCTCTCGACATTTTTTTTTGGCCATTTTATAGTGAGTAGCAAGGAGCCCCCACCTCGCCGCTGCCCTTATTGTTCAACAGCATCACAAATTACCGCTAACAATCATTAAAATATGTCAGGCTGTTGCTTTATGTTGAAAGGTCAACATGCAGTGGTCATAATGTTCTGGCTGGTCGGTGTGTTTGCCTGACCTGCCTCAGTGCATCAGCTTGACTGGCGTGTGTGTTCTCAGTAATTCCAAGAATGGACACATGTGCTACTCAATAGACCTGCTGCTGACACGCCTGCGTTGCGCATATGCATGCATAGATTCATGTCCACCCTGCCGTTAAGGCTCTATTAAACTGCTTTAATCCATCACTTTGATTCAAATAGATTGCGGTGTCTCTCTCTCACACTCTCCCTCACATTTACACACACACACACACGCGCACACACACAGTAGGGCTTTCCATCAGTCTCTCTCATTCACATCGGCGTGACACGATATCAACACCACATTAGATCGCATTCATCACGCTGGAGTGCACCAGGGCCGAGCCTGGCTTTATAGCGTGCGTGTGTGTGTGTCTCTCTTTGTGTGCGTGCGCATATGTGTGTGTGCGCGCGCGCACGGGCGCGCGAGATGAGGAGAGACTCGACCATCGTATCAGTCCAGATTCCACTCCACCAAGCACATCTCCTCCCTGCTTCTGCCGCTCCACTAATATTCTCCTCTGCTCTGTTTTTTTTTTTTTTTTGCCTCACCTCTCCGCCGGCTCGCCTCCTCTCTCCGGTTCGCGCTGCCACTCCTCCTCAGCACTTGTCACATGTGATTTTCCTCTGAGCCACTTCCTGTCTTCCTCGTTGCCCTTGTGACTTTGCTCCTTTTCGCTCTTTTTATGCTTTCAGTTTTTTTTTCTTCTTTTTTTGCTTTCCATCTCTTTTAAACTTATCTGTCAACTTACTAAACTTTGCTGCTTGAATTCAACTTTTTTGGAGCCATCCCTGTTGCTTTGACCTCTAATTGTAACCCCTAATTATAATCTGACACTCTTTTAGATTTCCCACCTTACATCCATTACTTCTTATCTGACTTTTCCTACCCTCTCCTCTTCTTCTGCCGTCTGTACGTTTTCGTGCTCCTGCGGTCGGCCTCCTCTGGAATTCACTTTCTGTCTCGCTTGCCGTCACTTTCTCCCTTTTCAACCGCTCCTCAAACGTTTGAATGCTGTCCTCCCTTCAAGGGAGAACAACACATCTTACTAGTTTCTTAGTGACGAAACATTTTTGTTCGCCCCCGAAAGAATTTGCGTGGCTAGAAAAAGGGAGGATTTGGCTCTTGTGACGGTGAGATGAAAGGCAAGCAGTGCTTTGCTTGTCTAAAGCTGCGATTTTACACTCTGTGTTGTCTCAAACTTTGAAAAAAAAAAAAAAAAAAGCGGCAGACTTGTCGCAGTGTCTGTTGCTTTAGAATTTTGCACAGCGTGATGAAAAACCAACCACATGGATTTTGTCTTGTTTTTGCATCTCATGCATGGCATGAAAAATTAAGATGCTTGTTTGATTCTCTCAAAATGGAGCCCCGCTGCAGGATGTTGATAAAATTGTACGAAGTGGGGGGGGGGATTAGATGACGCGTTTAAATAAAGACTGGGAATAAAAGCTTGCAGAATGGAGAGAAAACTAGTAGATTAGTGGATTTAGGAAAAAATAATTGCAATTGACTGGGGGTAAGGGGGGGATCATAGGCAACATGGCCGCAATCACCACCTGTAACTCTCCGTCCTCCCCCAGGTGAGATCGCCATCCGTGTGTTCCGAGCCTGCACCGAACTGGGGATTCGGACCGTCGCCGTCTACTCCGAGCAGGACACCGGACAGATGCACAGGTACTCATCTCTGCCACAGCTGGATCACGGCTGGACGGCCGGCCTTTTAAATGATGGCAGCGTCCGAGTGCACCAATAAGCTGCCGGCGCAGGGTATCGACTGTAGAATGCAGTTGATTAGAGCGAGCCGCAACTACAGGAGGCTTGGGAGCATTTTTTTCTCTCCCCTCGAGTGCTTTGTTGTTTTGCTGTCGGGATAAAGTGGGGACATAAGTATAATTGCATTTACCTTACAAACAATCAGGTAATCAAGCTTTTTACTTTACTCAAACATCCTAATCTGCCTCATTGAGTCCTTTTTCGCTGACTTCTTGATGTTCCACCACTTTATTTATTCATTCCCTTTTACTTTTCCCGTTGTGCCATGGTTTTCCTTCCCTTGCTACCTTTTCGTATTTAACAAAGGGCCCAGTGCACATTTGTGTGTGTTGCCTCCCTCCATCTCGCTAAGGTAAATCTTTGCTCTTCACAGGCAGAAGGCTGACGAGGCGTATCTCATCGGGAAAGGCCTGCCGCCTGTTGCCGCATACCTCCACATTCCTGACATCATCAAAGTGGCCAAGGTACATCAACGGCACCTAAAAAAGCTTCCACTAGCAAAAAAAAAAAAAAAAGCTATTGTTTATAAAGTTTAACATTGTAATTTTAGCAGTTCTCTTCTAAAAAGTTGGGTAACACAGAGTTTCAGCCTTCCAGCGGCATCGTGTTCGTCCCCTTTTTTTAGACTCTATGCGCATGCGTTTTTGACTCAATTCTGGTAGACTCAGCCATCCTCAGACGAAGCAAACGTAATGTCTTTGAGGGTTAAACAGATGTTCACTTCAACCAATGTGTGTTTTTACACATAAGGGTGATTCTACTTGTCATTTGGGCCCGTTATCCGATGAGCCCCGGGAAACGAATGACAAATTGGAAGTGGGGAGTTGTGTGGGGAAACTGGGTAAACTGGATCTAACAAAATATGCTAGCTGATTGCATTGTGGGAAGTGCAGTATTTTGTAGCATATTTAGGGCTAAAATAAATTTTGCCGACACTTCAGTGCTGTTCAATGTTCACTCAAGACTTCCTGCAATTGCTTGTCACTTCTGACTCTGGAGGGATTTTATTTTCAAGCGACAACTTTTATGGAGTTAACATTTAAGAGGCAGATTACAATTTTTGGGACAAATTGTTTTGAACAATGTGCTTGTTTCTCCTTAATGAAATTAGAAGTTAAACACAAGTCTTAGTAACTTTTAGCCTCTGTCAACTAATCAAATTAACTGAGATATTATAGGTGGTTTAGTTAATTTTGACCAGACGGCTTGAAAACAAAATTCTGTTCAATGAGAGGATTTTTTTTTTCCCAACACTGTTTTTGTACTCCAGTAAAACTTGTCAAATGTCAGGAAAAGTCCTCCACTCCAAAAGGCCCGCCACCCTTGTGCAGTTGAAAACGGCGCTCGCTCACTTTAGCCGCCAATTATCCTCTCGCTTTCACTTGTTGTGTTTAACTGCAGAGGGGGAACAAAAAAAGGACCAAAGGGCCCTGCTCACTTCACTCTGTTCACTTCTTTCTCTGGTTCCTTCCCTCCCATTGCTCCTTGCCTCCTTTCCTAGTAGCTGCTAGCTCGCCATCATTCCATCTCTCTCCCTTTCATTCTCTGCGCTCTGCCTGGGATCCCTGTGTTCGGTCAGATCTCCTCCTTGTCGCCTCCCCACCCTCCTGCCCTCCCTCCGTTGCCTCTAGGTCCTGCTGCCAGTTCTCCATTATCATTTTTCTGATCAATCCCTCGCTGTTTGTGGTTTTCTGTGTGGGCATGTGCTCAGGCCGCCAAGCACTGGAGCCTTCGCCGTCCAGCTCGTTTCTCAAAATCCGTCTGCCTATCTGGGAGCCCAGCCACGCCACGCCAGCGTGTGTGCGTGCGCATGTGTGTATTCTCTCTGTCTCTCTCTCTCTCTCTCTCTCTCTCTCCTTGCTTGTTTTCACATTCGTGTGTTTACCACTTTCTCAGTGTGTATCACTCTATTACTGTGTGACCAAAATAACCATCCGTCTTTGTCCCAGCGCCTTCTGTGTGTGTCTGTATGACTGCAGAATTTTTCAAAATATGTGTGTGTTCACTGAGAGCGTGCACAGATACTTGTGTGTGTGTGTGTGTGTGTGTATGCGTGTGCACGCCCAGGGCTGTACTGTCAGCCTGCATGTAAATTTTTCGTCATCTAATATACATTCCTCTCTGAATACATGTCTGTTCGAGTAGGTGCGTTGCATTTTACGTGCGCGCGCGCGTGTGCGTGTGTGTGTGTGTGTGTGTGTGTGTGTGTGTGTGTGTGGGGTTCATACCTCATCTGGCTCCCTTAACAATGGGACAGTCCATAATTATAGTCTGCTCTGTATCCAAGAGCAGATGGCGCATACTGATGTAGAGACGGCTCTATCTGTATCTGTCTGCTGCTGTGTGTGTGTGTGTGTGTCTTCGTGTGTGTGTGTCTGTGTGTGTGTGTCCTCCCAGTCTCCCTGACCCTCAGATTATGCATGTCTGTCGAGTAGATGATGATTGGGGCAATTGCAACTAGAATGAGAATAAAACGTGTCACAGCCCACCGGCGGGTGTTTTTTTGCTGGGAATCCTTTTCTCTGGCTGACAGACAGTGGGCGCCAAAGCGTGCAGATTAAGGTTTGTGAATAGTCTTTTCCTCCCTCGCTAGCAGTCAGCCAAGTGTTAACCGGCGGCCTGCAGTGGGTCGCTGTTAAACAGGACTCCTGCTGCAAAGCTAAGCTGCGTTTCCTCACTCGGCGCCCCGTTAGCAAATGTTTTGAGTTTTAGCCCACACACATTGAGGCAACTGCTTTCGCACAATAATATCTACAGGGTTCCACCATTTCGCTCGAAAAACAGAAAACAAAACTCAAAAAAAAAAAAAAAAAGTGGGGGGGGCGGGGAGAGGGGTAAGGCTAGAATCCAGTAATTTTAGTTTTAGGTCTTAAGATGCGTGCCATGCTGTTTCAAAAGGTATAAAAGCAGATTGTATGATTACACACTTTTTTTTTTAAAAGCAAAATTGAGCTCAGTCTCACGTTTGCCCCCACCACCCCCCAAAATAAAAAAAATCCATTTGTCATTTAGTTACACAAGACAGGAGAGACAAAAGGACAATTCAGGTGTTAAAGAGGCTATGAAACATTCAGTCCAGATAAACATCATTTAGTAGATGATGTCCGCTGGCTAGTGTCTGTACCGTTGTGTTTGTGGAAGTCAGCCAAGCCAGTCTTGGTCCTTGAATAAAATACAGTATTTAAGTGCAAGTTAAACAAGAAATGTGGCTCAAGCAGCTCTGTAAGAACACGCCAACACACACTGCCATCAGACACCGGCCACCGCCGGATATTGTTCTGTGGTTGAATTCATTCTGTTTGGATGTGAAATCAGTCGAATTGCGCCCACACAAAAACCTTTTTAAAAGGTTGAATGTAAGTTGTTGAAACCTACAGAAACTCTGATTATACTTACGATATAAACTTGACAATGACTAAACTGGCTTCTTCGGTAAACTGCTGTCTCCCCCTCGTTCGCTTCTCAGGACAACAACGTGGATGCCATCCACCCAGGCTACGGCTTCCTCTCCGAGCGCTCCGACTTCGCACAGGCGTGCGCCGATGCCGGCGTGATGTTCGTCGGCCCGACTCCGGAGACGGTCCGCAAGATGGGAGACAAAGTGGAGGCCCGCTCGCTCGCCATCAGCGCGGGTACGGAAGATGATAAATGGCTCACGGACAATGAGACAAGGAAGATAGAATCTATCAGACACACATGGCGTTATCAGTGATGTTTTTTCAAAGTTTCAATCAAGTTAAGCCATTAGCCTTGGCGCTTGTCGTCATGATGATGACTCACTCCCTGTTCACCCTGGCATCGCTCTGCTCAGCATGGGCTTTTACACTCAAAGCAATTCATTTCACTGCAGCTGAAGGAGGCGAGCATTTATTTTTTTTTTTGAACATTTTTAGACTTTTATGTGTAACACTTGATTTATTGCTTCACTCTGTAAAATGCAGTGTATATATAAAGTATATATTTTTTTAACAATCAGATACAGAAAGGCACAGGTATAATGGCTTCCATCTCTACTGTTGCTGCACATTTATATTTCCCATTTAACACACTCTCTCAAAATTAATCATTTTTGACGAAAAGCCGCATTTCGTAACTGCACTTGTTAAGCCATTCACCTCACCCACACCCCCTGCAGGCGTTCCAGTGGTCCCGGGAACAGACTCCCCCATCTCCAGCATGCAGGAGGCGCAGAAGTTCGCCCAGACCTACGGCTTCCCCATCATCTTCAAAGCAGCCTACGGGGGTGGCGGTCGAGGCATGAGGGTGGTCAGAGAGTACGAGGTGAGAGGGAATTTGCAACACAATCGAATTCTGACGCCGGCCTCTTGACAAGTTAAAAGTTTTTTCATTCATTAGTTTCCTGTTTGTGTTCAATCAAAACGGCTGGCTACTACACCAGTGTCATTTATCTCTCTGGCCGCCAGTCACCTTGTGTTTTTTTTGTGTGTTTTTTTTTCGCGTGTGTGCCCTAAAATTGCCTCTGTCAAGCAGCGCGGCATCTGAGAGTTTTCCGCATTGACTCAGGCATTAAGGGAACGCTACCATCACTGCCCGCAGTGCAAGCGCACATGAATCTCCATGTAAATATTTGTCAGAAAACTCATCCAGTTATCCTCCATAAGTGTGCTTTTGTCACCCCGGCATGAGCAGCATAAATGAGAAGGTTGCCCCAACAATCGCGAAACTCCTCACGAATACGAGCGGGAGACGAGGATCCGAGAGGCAAGCAAGCCATGTCCCGTGCTTCCCAACGCTGATTTACATCTGCCAATCTGTCACTAACCCCTCGTCGTTCTCCGCTCGGCCCTGTGAGGGCTCCATCGAACGGACAGCGATGATGGGCTGTCAGAAAATGCTGTCAGAGTGATGACTGCACAGCCCTCTGATGGAGAGAAGTGTAGACCAACTCTTGAATATTTTGGTCATGTCAGTCTGTACCGCTTTTGAAGCGGGCTCCAGATTACAATAATCTCATCAGGTCAGCAAGACATATTTTTTAGTCTCGCGGCTCCGTTTCTTTCTTTTCCTGCTCATGTATGCAGGTATTTTTGTTAGATAAACTTCTGGTACCTGAGTCTCCCTAGAAATAACAATATGACCACTTAAATTCACCTTAACTTTTACGATAATGCGTTCTTGCATCTAGTGATGCAAGAATAAACGCTCTACCATGTAAATAAAAACCCCAAACTATACTTGCCAGCGCTGCGTGTAATTGCTAGCGCAATAACAACAAAATGTGGCGATATTCAGCATACACAATGCCTCCGCTGTTTGTTTGGTTTACTGTGTTAAACGTGCGGTGTGTTTTTAATATTCAACAGCTTTTGACTGTATAACTCGCCTCCTTTCTCCTAAAATTGATTCATCACTTCCCAGCAGCTGTGAACTCCGCCTGAGGAGCGTTTCTGCAGGAGACGCTCGTGAAAAATTCGGAAAGGCTGCAGAGCTTTAACCTCTGTGAAACACACTCAACCTCCATTCACTGAGAAGCAAAGGTTTATCATGTTTTTTTTTTTTTCCCCCATCAAAATGCACCTTTTTTTAGTGCAAAATGCTCAACGGTGGATTGAAATAAAGCCAGCCTTTTCAAAACAATGTTTTGAAAAGGCTGGCTGGAAACATCACGGGTAAATTTGTGTGTGACATTGTCTGGTGGGTGATTTTTCGTAACTCCAAGGCTGGTCAACCGTAGCAAGTTGTCGCCCTCTGTTTATTTCAGCGGGGGGGGGTAGAGGAGGGCCTGGCAGCTGCCAAGTGTCTTCTGCCAAAAAAGTTGTTTCTGGAGGGTTTGTGTGGTCATCGCTCTCGTACAGTTTCGCCTGGTTCCGCCTCTTTCATCAGGAGGCTGGCTTTTGGTCCAGTCAGATAACCGAGGCCAGAGATCAGTTATGAATCAGATGTAAACAGAGCAAAGCCACCTCCTCATCCTTCATGGCTGGTAGCTCCCCAATGCTCTTTACTTATTTTGCTTTGGGTTTTTAAAATATGCATGTCACAATCAATTTGATCATGCAAGTTACTGCTCTTCCTGTTTTCTGTTAACGTATTTATTCATTAAGCCGTTACAATGAAGTACATTTAAGAGTCTGAGCGAATTTTCTGCAACTTTGTCCCCCATAGGCCAATGGCCAACATAATTCCTTGGATGTAATTTAATTATGCGATTAATCAGTGGGCCTAAAACAGATCAATTAAATGTAATTAAAATTGTGTTTAATTTTTTTGAAGGTTTAAGAACATTACAAGGTCTTTGAATGACGTTTTATTGTGCGCTACAGTAGAATACTGCACTTTTATTTTTTGCACTTTTTTTTGTATAAAATCGGGTTTTGGAAAAAAATGTGGTTTTTGATTCAGCTACAATATTTTCAGGATGATTTTTGGGATTTTCTCCACTTTCCTACAGTACAACTGTAAAATACCTCAGAACACACCTTTTTCTTTATATATATATTTATACCACAAGACTGCTCTTTTCTGATTAGCTGCAATCTGGTGTGGAAACTGTATAATGTACACGTAGTTCGACTCAAGTATCATCACTGCAGATTCAAATGCGGCAAACCTGTTTCTAATGAGCAAAGCTGTCAAAGCTTCGTACTCATCCGAGCTGAATAAGAAACTAGCTGCCAACTCTGTAAAGTAGGAAAACCGCCAGGGTCTGCCTTTAACATGTCTCCGAATTTATTTGGAAAATACAACAACTCTGAGGAATGGAGCTCCACAGAGGAAGAAGAAATGGGGAATGAAAGGAAGCAATAACGATAAAGGAAAACCCATCGCAGGGCGGCTGAGTTCAATTTAGCCCAAAACACAGCTGTATTTTAACTCTTTGGAACCAGTAACAGTGATCTGACCATGTAATTCTTGGCCGAGGCAACCGACCCTCTGCTTCTTCGCCTCCATATCGCGCCTTTTAAAACTGTGTAAAGCACACCCACCCCTTACATGTCAAACAGCAGTATGAGGCTGACTTGGCTCACCTTTAATCATGGTCTCATATGGGCATCCCGCAATTGAGCCAAACCAGGCCAGTTAAGTGAAGGGTCTCCTTTTACCAAACTTTGTCTGAGGGCCGGCCCACAGTCCTAGACTTTGAAAAAAACTCCTCTGCTGTAGATACAGGATCCATAGAGACATATTCCCCGGCCGGTCACCCTACTTTGGGTGACATTGACTCAACTTGGCACTCCGAAACGCAAAAGACATTTCCAAATTGAAATGAGACCCTCAATTGTTCGATGCCGTTATTCGCTGATCCAAACAAGGAGTGACAATGTTGTGTTGAACTGTGTAGTCACTGGACCTTTTCTCGGTCTAATTAATTAGTTGCTGACATCTCTTTTCAGCTGAGTCACAGGGGCCGCAGCGTCTCCAACTGATACGAAGGCGAAGTTGTCTTTTAGTCCTAATAAGGTCAACTTGTGGTCATTTGCATGCAGAGTTACGAGCCTGACCGGCCACGGCGCGCTGTGAGGCATTTGTTAACTGATAAGCAAGGCAGCACTAAAGCGCCGGATTTTTGCTCACTTTGACGTGATTGCACGTTCCCGGAGAGCAAGAGAAGGGCAGAGCCGCAGCAGTCTCACGGCCGAAGCCGGCGGATGCGCCGAACATCATGTGGAAGGAGTGCAAACGGAAGCCTGCAACTTCTGAAAAGGTTTTTCTGTAGCGGCGATTGTTTTTGACGGCTTTGCCGGTTTGCGTTGTGCAGTTCGCTTTCCGACACTCGTGAGGTTATTCAGCGCAAGTTGGAAGTCAGTTATTACTTTTAGCGTCTGCCAATGGAGCACGGGGCATTGTTAATGACCGCGTCCATCCCCTCATGACCGCAGTGTACCCACCCTCTGATGGCTACTTCCAGCAGGATAACACACCATGTCACAAAGCTCAAATAATCTGAAATTGGTTTCTTGAACACGACAGTGAGTTCTCTGTGCTCATGTGGCCTCCACAGTCGGCACGGACATTGGCGATGTGATGGAACGGGATATTCCCATCTTGGATGTGCGGCCAACAAAAAAATCTGCACTGGCCGTGTGACACTTTCATGGCGATATGGAGCAAAATCTCTGAGGAGGGTCTCCGGCACCTTGCTGAATCTGTGCCACTAAGTTTTGAATGCAAAAGGGGGTCCTACCAGACAGGAGGGAGGTGTACCTAAGAAAGTGGCCGCTGGGCGTATGGTGTGATGATGCGCGCTTGATATTACCCACAGGGGACACCGCTTTTCTTTTTAGATTCATTTTTCCGGTGCAGAGTGAGGAGCTCCTCGTTTCCTTTCATGTGCGGCTCTGTTTTGTTTTCTGCGAAGCCCCTTTTGATGAAACCATGGGCTCGCTCTTGGCGATGCCGATGACGCGTGCTGCCGCCTCCAGCACCTGCTCGCTCTGCCTCCCAGAGTGCCTTTCTCTCAAGGCTTTGTGATGACAGCCGAGGATGGGCGAGAGCATCCTCTCTTGAGGCGCGGGGAAGGGGCACGATGGTGACTCAGGCCGCAGTCGCGGAGACTGGACGGGCTGGCAGGATGTCATCGTCTGACAAATACAGATTGAGTCATGACCTTGACGTGCTGTGGCGTGCCCAGTTCCATTCCCCAGCGTGCCCCCGCTCCTCCCCAACCCCCAGCTTAGCGCCAGTGCCTCGGTGTGGCCTCTTGCCTCCCCATGGGTGTGTTTGAAAGACGGGGAAAGAAACGCGACAAACTGCACGAGATCTGCCGTGAATGACAAGTAGGGGGAATAAGTCCGATCACGGCAGGAAAATGAGGGGGCTGTAAATGAAATATGAAAGGCAAACCTCAGCTTTGAGCATAAAAGTACAGAGACTGTGCAGCACCGAGTCTGATTGAGGAAATATACACGTTGTTTTGTGACTCCTTTTAATATCAGCACTAACTCAGACATGTATGGCTCTCCTCCTTCTGTTTGACAGGAACTTGAGGAGAATTACCAGCGGGCCTACTCTGAAGCCCTCACGGCTTTTGGGAACGGAGCTCTGTTTGTTGAGAAGTTTATCGAAAAGCCAAGGCACATTGAAGTGCAGATCCTCGGTAAGTTTGATTTCCCCGTAACTGTGTCCGTTCACTGAACTTCATTTGGACAGCAAGATGCATTGTAGTCCTTGAACCGCGCTGCAGTGTCGCGGGGCGGGGGTGAGCAGAGGTGATAGAGTGAGATTTATTGGCCTGCAGGGGATTTTTTCAGCCATTATTTCTTGTTATGATTGTGAATAAAACTCGACTGCAAAAAGTGCAATTCAACACCAACACCAACGGGCGGTGTGTCCGCGCTTTCACACACTCTGCAGTTCATGTGCATGTTCTAAATTACAGCTGAGGTTCTAACGCACATCTGTGCATGTTTTAGCATTTCCTCATCTAAGATGTGTGTGTTTAGTCCCTGTAATTAATTGTGTCCTAAAGCTGCGAATGGGATTTTCTTAATAACCTTATAAAGGCTACGCCTCTACCAGCCCTCGCCTTCACGTCTTGCTTATCCTTCAGTATTCTTTTTTCCCCATTTTCCTCTTATTTTTTTTCTACAACATTTGCTCCATGGCTTCAGTTTCGCCAATATGAGGAAGTGCTGTTCTTACACCGCCATAGTGGCGACGGCTGTGGCCACAGGCCTCGTTATCTAGGCTGCACATCCGTCCGTCTGTTCACTTGTTCACTTATTAGTTGCATTCTTGTGAATGTGATGTCTCAGGAACGTCTTTAAGGAATTAATTCAGATTTGGCACCAAGGTCGCTGTGACCCCAAAAAGCATATTTTCGGCCACATCTCAAGAGTTCATGTTATTGTAATTGCAGAGTTTCACACATATGTGACTTTAAGATGAAATGAAGTGATGATGTTTTATATCCAGAGGGTCAAAGGTCAAATGTTCTGTAAAAGAACTTACTCAATGTTGAAACTTAGGAACACAAAGTTTTTCAAAACCCTCTCTAGTTATGTTCCTGAATCACATTACATTAATCAGTGCCCTTAATCAGTGTTTTAAAGTGTTGGTTCAACAAAATCCAAAAACCGTGTAAACTATATGATTATACACTTAAGTGGCAATAGAGAAGTCTTTGCTTTAACTTATTATGTAGTAAACTTTGCAAAGTAAATTTTGATTGCACAATGTAATGGATGAAGAGTAATGACACCATCTGAGTGTGCAATGGTTGGCCATAACTTTTGTGTTTACTATACTTTTGCCCCCCCGAAACAAACTTGCCACAAAAATGTGACTAAAATGCAGCAGAATGTTTTTTTTTTTTTTTTAAACCTCATTTAATAATGACACTTTCCTGTGTATACACTCAGTGTATACTAGGTGTACGTTTAGCCCCTCTGTCCTCCTCTGTTCAAACTCCCTTCCATTATTTTCTTGATTATCTCTGTCTCTCCCCAGGTGACAAATATGGTAATGTCATCCACCTCTACGAGCGCGACTGCTCCATTCAGCGGAGACACCAGAAGGTGAAGTCCTCTTTTTGAAATTCATCTAACCGACCTTAATGGTTGAATTTATTTCTGATAATCTTGGTGGTATTTCTGCTGTACGAGGGAGATTAGCATGAAGTAGATGGGGAGGGTGGCCGGTCGCGAAAAGAAAGGTCATAAGCAGGAATCACACCTGTGGATACTGTTCTCTCCTGAATATACTGCTATGTGATTTATTTTAGACTTTTTTTTTTTTTTTCTCAAAAAAAAAAAAAAATCAGACTGGCCAATTAAGTGAAATTTAGCAATGAGCCTGGGATTGTAGATGTCCTGAGAAGCAGAGGTAAGAGGATTATACAAATACAAAATACAGCCTTGCTGATTTTGTTTGATGAGGACGGCTTAATCATTTGCAAGGTGATTTCCATTCCAAATCAACCTGCTTGAATAAAAACCTTTTTTTTTTTTTTTAATAAATAACATATTTACTTGTATTCATTACTAATGGCTATTGTAGTCCACCCTCTCAGAACAGCACTCCGAATAAACTGGATTGAAACTGGCAAACGAAATGACAAACCACATCAGAGAGCAAATGTCATCTAATTGTCAGTCAGTCTAACCGTGCTTTCATCAGAGGAAGCTGATTAACATGTGTAGTATTTCACTACATACTGTCACCTCAGAGCAGTTTTAATCACGTATTTGCATCACTTTCTTCCTCCTTTAATCAAATTATAGATGATAATCATATTAGCGGGTCTGTTCATGCAAGAGCTGCTGCTCTTTGATAATGTGAGACTTAATCTGCCGTTGCCCTTAATCTAAGATCTTTTTGAATCTCGCAAACGAGAATAGTCGCTTGTTGAAATAGATTTGGAATGGTGGAGCTCTGATAGTGTATTTTTAGTCTTTCCCCTGTCTTAGAAGTGCTGTTCATGCTTGGAGAGTATAGGACAAAAGATGAGATAAACATTTTAATTGATATCCTGTGGTGTTTATTTTTCAAAATCAGACATGGGGCATGTTATTTTGAACTGGATTCAATTATTTTTCTTGGATGAGTTGACATGACACATTGGAATTAAAGTAGAACATGGTGAACCCCGCCCACCAAAAAGCCTTGGCCACTACAAATGATTCTCTCCATCTGTTTAACCAAAGCTGAAGTGACACCAACTGGAACAAACTAAAGACTTGGAAGAAAATGAAAACAAATTATGGTGTTTGCTAAATATTAGCGGGGAACTAATATTTAAAATCATGTCAGGTTCTATGAATGAGGACTTTTTTTTGCCATATCCAGATTTAATGCAAATTTTTCAAATGGTGTGTTTGGACACTTGAAGTACTTGGATATATAAGAGCACACAGTCTGCCCTCATTTTCTGATTTGCCTGCTGTCTGACAAAGGCCTTTTAGATTTGGGAGCACTGTAGTAAAGTCAACCAGTGTATATTTAATGCGATTAATTAATAGTTTTGCATATGAACAAAAAAATGGATAAAAGCAAAAGTGGCTATGATAAAACCCAGCTTACGTGACCTGCTCGTCACCATGTGGTTGCCTGGTAAAGTTAGCAAGACCCTATACACCTACACAATTTCAACACTGAAACCGTGTTATAGGGCAAAAAGAACGGTCCAAAATAGCAGTGTGCAAACGTAGTCATGAGAGTTGGATGCAGCACAGTTGGCGGTGCAGTGGTGCGTTCACCTGTCACGCCGAGGTGAGCTCTTGTATGGTCACACAGCGAACGGTAGGAATGATTTGCTGTATATGTTCCGTTCGAAAGAGCTCGGCTGTCTCTGAAGTGAGTCACAGAGAGGGTGAAAGTCCTCGTCCATGATGGAGAGCACTTGGTTCGGTGACCTCCTGCCTCTCCTGTCTTCAGGTTCTGACTAATGAAGGTCCCAACATTGAAAATTTGTTTGTTGAACCTGCTGACACCACCGGTGTGGCTGCGGCTTCCCCCAGCAGATCATAACTGTGCAGATGCCATCAGCTACCACAGACCGGTAGAAGACCGGACGTAGAAAGAATCGGAACTATCTCACAAAGCAGAGTCTGCTCATCCTTTTCTCCCACGCGGCATCATTCTTGGTTCCATGTCTATCACGAAGAAGCTGGATTTGTGGAGAACAATAAAAACTGATACTAAAGTGACATATTTCACAGCCTGTTGGTGGAACACAAACTCCTAAAAGGAGAAGTGGATAAGAGGACAAAATGTTCGTAGCATATTTCAACACATTGTATTCCCTCCTCCCTGCCCCCCGACAGCGACCTGCTCATTTTGGCCTCACCACCAGAATCTTGTTGTTTTGCAGGTTGTGGAGATCGCGCCAGGCTTCCAACTGGACGCTCAGCTGAGAGACCGACTTCACGCCGACGCCGTCAACCTCGCCAAACAGGTAGGGGGGGGGGCACGTGGGAGCCAATATCATGTCCTGCTCTTGCATAATTCAGGCATTTCCCCAAGGTTCGGGCTAAATAGACCATTTCATTACACCGGCGTCGCTTGTCCTGAATGAATGAAAAGAGAAAATACTTTCATGACACAGCTTGGCTTAATGACTTTTTAATCACTGAGCGTACAAAATTAATAGGTGTGTAAAAATAACGTTAAGCATTCATGTGGCTGAATCCCGCTGTCGGCGGGAAGCAGGGTTTCCTCTCGGATATCGAGGCAGGTATCGGCACACAAAACAGTGCGCCGCTGCAGACATTTGACCACTTGTTAAAGAAAGGCCTGCTGGAGGAGAAGTCTCCTGCTGGGATTGAAAAAGAGACGAGGACGTTTAGGCATTGGTCAAGCAAATCCCAGATGCCGTCCACTTTTAAAAAAAAAATTTTTTATGTCTCTAATTGGTTTGCAAAACAACTCCCCAAGCATGATAATGTGCCATCTACCTGTGATTCAAATGAGCGCTTCGCCCAAGTGTGTGAAATGAAAAGGCAATTTAAAAATGGGTGGAATTAGATGTGCACACATTAAAGGCAATGAGTGAATTTTGATTGCCTTACCAGAGAACAACTTCAGACCCGCCACCAGTTGTGTAGAAATGTAAGGTGCAAAAACAGTCCATGCAAGGTGGAAGCCCATCCCGGATTTTAGCCTCCCTATAAAAAAATCATTTATATTGCCGCCGTCTGGCTTTAGTGTTGCTTGGAAGTTGTCTCAACTGTGACAGCATCACTTAAAAGTCAAGCCTCAACTCTCAGAGGAGATTTCAGGTAATGGCCTTCCCTGGTAACGACTCAGCTGAGGACTAGATGGAAGTGCGGAGTGGAGGAGTGTGAGATGATAAGGACGAGGGTGGTGATTTGCTAAAAGAAGTGACCTTGATGGTACCTACGGAGAAACGGTTGTGTAAGAGAGATACGGCGACAGAAAGATGGAAATTTTCCGTGTATGTGCGACGCGACCTTCCTCCACGAGTGATCAAATAGCGGCCCCGGCTTGTCTGCCGGCTTGCTGTGAACAACCGTGTCCCTTTTTTGTGTGTGTGTGTGTGTGTGTGTGTGTGTAGCAGGAGAGGCAGCGACAAGCTCTTGTCCGGGGATTTTCTCTGCATGGCGTCATTTGAAATGAGAGCATGATGTCGCGCCGTAAATATAAGTGCAAGGATGACTGGTACCAACAAGAGAACAGCATGCATGCCTGCACACAGCTGTTTGCTATGCTCGAGAGGACCTCGGCCGACTTAGGACACGTTTGGGCTCCATCACGCCGGCAGCGCTGCAACATGCTGTCAGCGTCAGGACGCTTGCCGCTGTTGTGGTTGCAGGCCAGACAGTATCTCAGTTTCTGTTTGTGCTTGTCAAGGCTGTGCGCTTGATTTGCGGCTACAACAGTCCGACGGGCGGACAAGCTTGAAAGATACCGATTTAAGCTAACGCGTCGCGCAACGGCAGCACGGACGGGGAAAATGCGCGCAACACGTTGAGGTCCGAGATGATTTTTCTTTGGATTGGCAGTTTAGGAGGGTCATTAAAAATCTTTAACATGGACAGACAATGGGAAAAGGAAGGAAATCGGCAGGAATTGAACCCTTTCAGCTATGTAAAATAACCAGTGCTTTCATTTCTTGCATCCACTAATGTTTTATATCCCTTAAGTCTGTACAACCAAGTTAATCAACCTGAATGATTAATTCCAGTATTGAAATTAATTCGTGAATTTTGAAAAGAAAAAAAAAATTCAATCAGTTATCAGATTAACTTTTGCTAAATAAACGCACAAAACACATTCATCCAAAACAATTCTGTTTGAGGAATAATGAGCACAATACAAAGTGGTTTTGAGAGTTTTGTTTGCAATACAAATATTTCTCAAGTACCTGATTTGTATTGATGTCTATTATCTTCAGATGTTTCATATCTATAAAATGCGTGCAATTGTATAACTGCACTGCCGAAAGGCCGAATGCTCAAGCAAATACAATTTTTTTTTTTTTTTTTAGATGTATTTGACCGCAGTTGTGTGCACAACAATTGCCCGTGGCTTGTTTTCACTGCGCTGCACGTAAGATATTTTTATGATGTCGCAATATGAACTTGAAAGACAGAAAACTTGTTTCAAAATGAAAAAATGCAGGAGCTATGATGAATTTTTTTATTTTCATATTCTCTGTGTTTAGGCGGATTAGATACACTCTTCAACAGCAGATATTTTTACAGTGAGGGTGGAAGGACTGTCATCGATAGAAAGATGATAAACCACAAACTTACTGTGTTCATACAGCCACGGGGAGGTTAGGTTTCAAACACCTGCCCGGGTTTTCACAATTGCCAAGAACAGTGAGAGTCTTGACAAATATAGTAACACAAACACGCAGGAATGCACACGGTTGATGGATCCAACCTGCCGCATTTGCACCTTTATCACCAGGGGGTCTCACTTTCTCCCAGCCTTACCCCCCCTCGCTCCTCGCTGCCATGTGTTATGATTGCATTTCACTTTGTGTCAGTCCCCACAGTGGGGGCTTCCACCGCAGAGCTGAGCCCAACTCTCACCACAGGTATTGAAACCTGCTCCCCAAGCGACGCTCTAGCTCAACCTTTGTACTTAGTTGTGTATTATTCATGTGTCTGTGCTTGTCCCAGCCTGTGTGTGTGTGTGTGTGTGTGTGTGTGTGTGTGTGTGTGTTGGGACGTCTAAGTTGTACTTGGCATTAAA